>CAUYRT010035910.1:0-18628 GCA_963574885.1 Lepilemur ruficaudatus
ATCTGGCCTTTGTCTTAGGTTTAATATGACTAATTCTCTTAGAATAGCAATAAAATTAAAATGAAATCATTAAAAAATAATTCTACGTACAACCGACACTCCATTTTAAGTGTACAATTAAATGATTTTCAGTGAATTTACCCAGGTGTACAGTTAAATTCACTGAAAATCATTTAATTGTACACTTAAAATGGAGTGTTTGTGGGTAGGTTTTTGAATGTAACAAGATAAGTCAACTTGAGTGGTAATATATTTTGGGAAATCAGCTCACTACAAATTGTGACTGTAAACATTGTACTGTAAATGCTTTGTAGTTTTCCCTCAATAAAAAAAAAAGGTAGAAAAAAATAATTCTAGGAATGAAAAAGAAAAACAAAATTAGAAACATGATTCAGCCTTTGTTTACTTATTTCACTGTGGCCTTACTCCCAATTCTAGAATATTGATTTATCAACTTTAAAAGAGCACCTACAGTGTGCTATATTTTAGTGTTGAAGTCTAGAGATAAAAATGTGAGTGGGACATGACTTTTTAAAGTGTGACTTTAAGATGTTTCAGATGCAGGTCAGGAGTGACACAAAGGGACAATTTCATCATGACATAAGTGGAGTATTAATAGATTCCAGTGGGGCGTTACAGTAGCACGGGGAAGTGAGTATTTTCCAGAGAATAATTCAATTTTACAAAATGAAATGTTCTTCAAGGGAAATTTAAAAAAAATGAGAGGAAAAGATATATCATTCAGATGATAAAAACAGCACAAGCAAGTATATAAATGTTTGAAATGTCAATGAAAAGTCTGAGTAACTATTAGCAGAGCAGTACCGTTAGGTTTTTATCCTCAGATTATACAGTGTCCTTTATGTGTGATTGACCCAAATGGCAAGTGGAAAGGACCTATGCTTATGTCACAACTCAAGTTTAAAATATTTAAGGTAATTAACCAATGTTGTTCACTGAATAAATTAGAGGTCCAGCATGCAAAACCACTCTTTATTAGCAAATATATAAAGTTACAACTTCCACTTTTATAGCTCACCAAATTTTACACCTATTTGTTTACACAAATTTTAAAGATAGCACATACATCCATCAAAGTCATAAGTATATATTGGAATTTTGTTTTGTTGAAATCACACATACGCTGTACACATTTACCTCATTAAGGAGGCTATACTGCACATTTGCACTTTGCTAGAGTTCTTTGCTAAATAGTATCAAGGAGTAGTCCTCTCAATATTAATAATCACATGTCACATCCATTCTTGGAGTAAGCGCTTACCTAAGTTGAGAGATTTGTCTTCATTTTGTCTTTGATTGTGTAATTTCAATCCACTTTCCTATCACAGAAGAAATTTCTTCGCCTCCACTATCAAACAATAATGTCTGGAACAATTTAGAAGTCAAGGCGATTTTTATGTTAAAAATGAAACAGATTCACTGTTTTCCACTGAATTTCTAATTAATTGTTTGGCTGATTATTTATCTATTTTGGAAGCTTTAGCATTTCTGACCCAACATTTGGCTTTGTCTCAGATGACTACATTTACGTTTAGAGAATGGGAGCGAAATTGGGAATTACCTTTTGGTGTGATACTATTTGAACTGCAACTGACTGACCACTGAAAGGTAAGGGAAGTAGTTGTCAAGAAAATTTAAAGTCACTGTCAAGTTTACACAGCTAGCTGTAGGAGGAATGTGATTTTGTTGAAATTAAGTACCAACAACTACTGGACCATGGAGATGCACATTGGTTATTATTATTGCTTGACATCCGCGTCGTCTTTGAGATGTTTACATTGTTTCCTTTGTCAGAAACAAAGTACCCTATGGTGCAATGTTCATCAATTTTCTTTAAAATTTAAGGTATGTGTTTGTGTCCGTGAATCTAACATTCAAGGCTATAGAAGTAAAAAAGAGTTTTTCTTTTAACTATGTAGTTTATTGAAAATCACAAAGAGGTAGGCTACTAAATAATAAAATACTTGTTCTTTGTTGCACTGTGAAATAATTTAACCTAAAATGACAACATAAATTAAAAATTCATATGTATAGTTATATCCCTTTGACATACTGAAGAGGTATTAATAAATGATCTTCATATGTTGAATACTTTGTTTTTTCTTTGGTATTAAAATTATGTGTATGAAAGTGGCTAGGAGGCATGTCAAATTATAAAGAATAAAAAAATAGAAACTTAAAATTTCTATAAATCAATAAATGTTTACTAAATCTTTAAAATACATCAACAAATTCTAGATTTGGAGGTGAAAATGACAAATATTTTATACCATCTAACTTAAAGTTTATGGCATAACAGTTGTAAGAAGATCATTTTTCTCTTCTTCATAGCAGTTGGCATGTTTACTTTCATATATGAAGCAAAATGTTCAAATTCTGAAGTAAGTACATCATGAATTAATTGCTAAGATAATCAGAGAGTCAGATTTTCATTATGGTATTTGATATTACAAATATAGTCCATAATTTACAAAATCAAAGACACCCATATTTGATCCCTAGAAATTTTCCAGAATTTTCTCAATTGTCCAAAAATACTTTATTTATAAGAAACCATAGATCTATTTCTAAATTTTAACTGGCTTTAATATCAATTTTTTAATCTTGTCCTCCTTGGTATCGCTCAGTACATCTCCCTAGTCTATCTAGATCTTACTACCTTTATAACTCCTATATATAAATTGTAAGTGTGTGTGTTTCTTTTTATAGATATGGCTTGCCTTTTCCCAAATGTCAGCTTCAGTAACAATAGGACATTTGATTTGTATGAATATATCTCATGCCTGAAGTATTGTAAAAAGCTTCATAAAAACAATATTGAATTTCTCTAAAACTGATTTAGGTGATTAACTGTACACCTCGGTAAATTCACTGAAAATCATTTAATTGTACACTTAAAATTTTTTTTTTTTTTTTTTGAGACAAGGTCTTGGTTTATCACCCAGACTGAAGTGCAGTAGCATGATCCTGTCTCACCGTAACCTCAAATTCCTGGGCTCAAGCAATCCTCTTGGTTCGGACTCTCTGATTAGCTGGCACTAGAGGCGCACACTACCACACCAGATAATTGTTTTTTTTTCTTTATTTTTGTGTAGAGACAGGTTTTCACTCTGTTGCCCAGGCTGCTCTTGAATTTCAGGCCTAAAAGTGATCCTCCTGCCTCGGCCTCACAAAGTGCTGAGATTACAGGCATAAGCCACTGCACCCAGTCTGATTACAAAATTTAAAGAAAGTAAATATATCCCTGTTAAAACACAACTTGCTAAAACCTACAAAGAACAAAATAGAATCTACAAATATTGAAGAAATACTATATGTAATTAGACACATTCCCACAGCACGGGGAAGAAGACCAGGACAAACAAACAAACAAACAAACAAAAAGCTCAAACCAGATGGCTACACTAGTAATTTCTCTCTAACCTTTAACACAATTTTTTATACAAATAATTCTAGATATTAGAATAAATGGGAAAATGTTCCACCTGTTTCATAAAGCCTAACATAATCTTGCACTTGGCAAAGATATTATGAGGATCAAAACTCTCATAAATAAACACAAAATTTATTTTAAAAGCTGGAAAAATAATTTCAGAAAAACGTCACAAGGAAATTGCAGGAAAACTCAGTTTAGTCATGCTAGAAATGAACATTTGATATATCACTTAAAATTTCAGTGTAATTTACCACATTTTTGTATTTCAAAGTATTATGGGGTACAAATGTTTTTGGTTACATGAATAGCTTTTGTAATGCTTGAGTCATGGTCATAAGTGTACCCATTACCCAGATAGTGTTCACTGTACCTGTTAGGTAAGTTTTCACCCATCCCTTCCTCCTCACCTCCCACGTTTGCTTTACACTGAGTTATACTTCTGTCTATACACATGTGCATTCATCAGTTAGCTCCAATTTAATAGTAAGTACATGTGGTATTTAAATACTTCACTTAGGAAAATGTCTCCAGTTCCATCTATATTGTTGCAAAAGACATTAAGTCAATCCTTCCTCATGGCTGAGTAGTATTCCATGGTATACATATACCACATGCTGTTAATCCACTCATGAATTGATGGGCATTTGGGTTGATTCCACCTCTTTGCAATTGTGATTTCTGCTGCAATAAGCATTCGAGTGCACACGTTTTTAAATGGATGAAATCATAATAATTACCCTAATGACTACAGAAAATTATTTGATAAAATTTAGTACAAAAAGTTAAGTAAATTATAAAAAGAAGGAAACTTCTTTCTTCTGAAGATTATCTTCAGGAAAAGAAAATTTTCTAGAACAAACATTATACCTAATGGTGAAATGTGAAACTTCCACTCTGGGCTGAAGAAAGAATTTCTGTGAACAACTCCTCTTCAAAATTGTACCAAAATTCAGTTAAATGCCAATGGTAAGGAAAATTAATAAATAAAGAAGAAATGCTATCAATATTTACAGACAACAGGATGATATATGCAGAAAATAATCCAAAGAAAACCCTTAAAAGTAGGTACAAGGTCTTAACACAGAAAATTATAAGATATTTCTGGGAGAAACTAAGAGAGATCATATAAAATGTAAGAAAATACTCTGTCTATAAAAGGAGATAACCTGACAGGTAGTATGGTATGCGTGTGATTGTGTGTGTTTGTGTGTAACATCAAGCTGCTTATTAAACAATCAAAATACTTGGAAAACCAATGGCAACTAACAGTGAAGAGGTCTTTGATAACCACAATCAGAGGCGAAGGAAATACTCTGTCAAATATTATGATTGTAATAAAGCAATAGAAATAAGTTAGCAAGGTACTGAACAGAGATACATAGATAGGACAACGGATTATAATACCATAAGGACCAAAATCAGATGGAAGTATATAAAGGCATTTCATTGTGCCATGAAGTTGTAATATAGACTGTGGAAAGATCAACAGTTTCAATGACTGGTATTCAGCATAAATATAACCCCTATTAATATAGTTAATATTATCTTAGAAATATTTTTAAACTACAGTTCTATGGCTATCCATTATATTAAAGGAAAGTCTCCATAGGTTTATTTGCTAATGCAACATCTTATTAGGATTAATTGAAGATAATGGTATGTCAATCACATCAAGATTTTCTTCCACAGATTTCACCAAATCAACAACAAATAACACATTATTAAGTAGAGCAATCAACATTTTTAAAATTGTTTTCATACTATCTTCATCTGATAATCTCCTTTAAATGTTCTATTGTCCCTGATTTTGTGATCTTTATGTGTTAATAGCTCATTTTAAAAGATCAATAAAACAGATTCTCCAAATATCTAATGAATTTAATAAATTTCATTTCAAACAAAAATTATTTTAAAGAAATGTACTTAATTATATTGACAGCCATTTGATAGTTTATTGATTTTGGAAATAAAGTGACTTCTTATTTGGTTCAAAATTTATTATTTCTTCCTTCTTCCTCTCTCTCTCTTTCTTTCTTTAAGATTGTATTAGAAACAGAGTAAATAGAAAAAAATGTTTATTAAAATGTTTAGAAACAGATAATTCCCAGTGTATGTGAATACTGCAATATGCTATACATTATTTTTTAAAAGACTCAGTGTGATAGAAAAAAATTGTCCATAAAATATAACATTATCAGCTAATATGATAACTGCAGACTACTTGGGTAAATGACTAACTACTAAATAGAAAAAAATATGCTCATAATTAGGTGCAAATTTATATTTAATTAATGCAATTGCCCTAAAAATTAGCTAATTAACTACTAAAGACATTTTGTGAAAATTGGAAGTACACCACTACCGGTACCGTGGTAGTAATGGTTCAGCGTATCAGTATGGTAGAATTTAAGAGTAATAGTATCTTGCATTCTACCATTGTTAGTTCCTCAAACAAATAAAAAGATATTTGGACCAAAATCAACTTCTCAATACTTTTAAGTTAGCGAGTATGTACAACTATTATGTGTCAATTAAAAATAATTTTTTACAATCACAGTATACCTCATAATTATATACAATATATGCAATTATAATTTTCTAGTTAAAAATTAAATAAAATAATCAAAAATCTAAAAATATAGAGGATACATATCTATAATTCTTTGATAGAATTTCTTGGCTTCAAGGTAGTTTGCAGTATTAGAAGAATTAATTTATGCTACATTCCTGTAAAGTAAAACCACTAGAAGTATAGCAATGATTTGAAAGACATTTGGAAATAACTGCATTTTAACTCTAAGACTTTGTTTAACATTCTCTAATTTATAATAGTGGCTTATCTTTTTTAAATAAAATGATGAAGATATAGAAGAAAAAACTAATTAAAGAAAATAAAGAGTTATAGAAGTTTAGGGCTGAGATGAGTTTGTCTAATCCAACTGCACTTTTAGACAACAATTAATTAAGATAAACTTTGCCCAGGGGTATTCGATAAGCTAACAGAGAAGAAAATCTAAAGCTAGCCAGAATGTCCTTAGTTTCATCCTAATCAATATGTATTCATATGCTTCAGCTATCATGACAGCAGTGTTAACTCTGAGAAGTCAGCAGCTATGTTCAGTATTTATTTATTCATGTTTTCTACTTTCTGAAAGTGAATGACAATGCTTTCGTAGAAAAAGAAATGGTGATTTGTGTACACGTTTTGGATATTGTTATATTAAGTCTTGCTTTAATTCTTTACTTCTTAAACACTAATTTAAAAAAAGAAAAAAATTATTAATTTTTTACACATTAAAATTAGGTAGAAAATGATTTAGCAGTGAACATTTTCATATAGTCTTTCATTTCCATCCTTTCTGTCTGAGTTTATTTATTTTTTAACTTTTTTGATTGCCTGTCTCCTTTCCCTTACGTATTTTTTTCTTACAGCTACACATTCTCTTTCTGTTTTTATGATTCATCCTTTTCTTTTTATTTTATTTTTTTCGTACAATGAGGCAGAAGGGGAAAAATAAAACTAAGTTTTACAAATTTAAAGCACAGAAGGGGAAATAAGAGAAAAATGTTTAGTAGCTCTTTTTGTAAGCTGATTTAATGGAATACCCTCTCAAGATTGCTTGTCTCTTTTACTGAAAAATATTTAATTTTTGTAAACTAAATATTTATTTAGTTTACACTATAGTTTAAACTATTTAGTTTCTTTTGAAAAAGGCAATTTACAACCTTGTAAGATACTTCATTTATATAATGATTGTTGTTCATCAGCATAGTAAAGTGTTCCCAATCAATATACATCCTTTAGTTTGCAAAAATTGATGAAAAACACTGAAGGAGTACAGAACAGGGTTAAAATATTGACCTTACCTCTTAAATGAGTAGAGATTATCTCATTTCTGGAAATGAGCCACAATCACAAGAAGTATTAACACTCTTTGAGCGTAAGGAGACTTTTTTTGTTCTTAATTCTGGCCTCACAACTCCTTTCACTGCTCCCTGTATCTCACTCGTGTTGTTGTCTTTTATTCATGTGCTAATAAAAACAAGCTTTCTTAGTCTTGACCTCTCACTATGGGCTATTAAATACATTTACTAATTAGTCTGACAAAGTAAACACTGTTGAAATACAGATGAGAAAAGGAAAAGGGTTTTCTTTTCATTTTGGAAACATGCATTTGAGTTCTAAATTTTAAGGTTTTTATCAATAAGATTTCATCATTCAGGAAATAAAGGGAGGGAAGATAGCTATAAACTTATTTATTAATTTATTTTTGACTTATTCACTCATGCATTAATATTTAATGAACTGCAGCTTAAGCCAGGTTCTGTGGCTTATCATACCCTATAGAATATAAGAATCTATTTGTGGAGAAGAAATAGAAAGAAGAATTGCAAATTTATATAAATTAGAAAATTCTGAAAGCTTATAGAGATTTTGATCATTATTGTGTAAATTATAGGAGTTAAAGTTTACCACAGGATCTAAAGTCAAAGCTGTTAACTGAGGGAAATTTTCCAGAATTTAGGTAAAATAATATGAGTTACACATGTTGCAGGAAGAAGGGCAAGTATGTGGACTGGGAGACAGCAGATATCAAGGTACGTGGGGATTAACCGGAGAATAGTGTGAACTAAAAACAGGAAAAAAAAAAAAAAAAAAAGAGGCATTATGGTCATAAAATTGTTCAATGCCACATTGAGTAGGTTAAAATTTACTTTGAGAATGGGAATCATTACTGAAATGTTCAAGCATGCAAGTATTGTAAACATATTTCTTTCAAAGCATATCTCCAGTTGCAACAACGTAGGATTTGAGAATGCCAGCAACATGGGAAACTAAGATAAGTGATAAAAGTTGATAAATTGAATGGACAAGATCAAGAGATAAAAAGTAAACAGGATAGATTAAGTCAAAAGATTGATCACAGAAGGGGATAAGAAAAATGGGATGAACCGAGGCTATTCACAGACTTCTGGTTGATAAAAGTGTAATGTTTATTCTGTTCTTTTGCTAAAAGAAAGAAAACAGAAGGAGGAGCTGATATCATGAGGGAGAAATCTGGGGGGCAGTTTAGACGTTTTCAAAGTCTCCATATAGAGGACAACCTACTTCTTGAATCATGTTTCAAGGAAAAAAAATGAATTAAGAAAAACGTCATCACTGTTGTTTTAGTTCCTTAACCCAGCCTGATTTACATCCAAGTTTGTATATGTGCTATTTTATAAGATATCAAAATATGTAAAATAACAGATCAAATATCAAATATATGTATTCATCAGGATTAACAAAAGCTCATGAGATCTGCAGAAGAAAAAGGGAGAGCTTTATTTTCTATAAGCAATCTGAAGACTGGGGAAACACAGCCTTCAGTGAAAACTGAAAAAATTTGCTCCAAATAATGAAGGTGAACCTGGCTTAAAAAGGGGGATTTTCTCACCTTAGTTCTCAACCAGGTCTGTTCAAAATGAAGGCCTCAAACTTGTTCTGTCCTGATTGGTTGAAAGTCACTAAGTCTTAATTTTCAAGCCCAAAGAGAAGACTCTGCTGGCTGTTTTTCTCAGGGGGCGAGTGGCAGAAATTTTCTGGTTATGGTGCCTTAGCTGCAATTACAGAAATTATCTTAGTTTAGAGGTGCAAACAAGATGTTTTTCTGGAGCCTCTCTCTGTTTGTCTGTCTCTCTGTCTGTCTGTCTGTCTCTCTCTCTCTCTGGAGCCCTTCTCTCTCTCTCTCTTCCCCCATCTCTCTCCTCTCTGAACAAAAAGAATATGACTGTCCTTCTCTCACTGGCCATAGTCACTCAGTTCTTATTATTTTGATTTGGGTGTCTCTATTAGCCACAGAAAGTCCACATCATCTGGAAAGGCCAGTATCTTATTTTGTACTTTAATTTTGCATAAGAAACTATTTGATAACCAAGTCTTTATATTATAATTAATTAGATTTTTTCCATTTTTAATATTTGTCATTAAATTTACATCCATAAGAACATTGATTTAATTTTAGCAAAACATTAATTCTATTAATAAATGTGAACATGCAGTAATCACATTTAAAGTTATAGATTTAAATTTTTACTTCATATTTTATATTGAGATTGCAAAGAAAGAATCAAGTTAAAATAACAAACACTTCTAATGTCATAGTTGAAATTACAATGCACATGATCATCCTTTTATATAATATGTAATCTTCAATTGTCTTATTAAAATCATCATTATGGTTTCATAGGGATTTCAAAGGAATTTTAGTAGTAATTAAAGAAGATAGACATAAAATAATAAAAAATACTGCATTCACTTTAATTTCCAAAAGTAACCAGTGATTATTTTAAACTTAAAAGCATATTATATATTTATATGTATACAGATACATATATACATGTATATGCATTACAAATAAGTATATTCATAAGGATACTTTTATAAATGGGCAGTGAGGAAATCAAGATAAGCCGTTAAAGGTCTATAACCACAGGAATATAATAACTTTGCACAAAATGGCCTTGAATGTGCAGAGCTTGGTTAACAGAAAAAAATATTTTTTAAATATGTATGAAGCTGTAAGCAGACAATTTTCTATAATTTATCTCTCTACTGCATGCTATCATTACATCTTTTGAATAAAGAGATCAGAATGAATTATGTAAATGCTTGATTGTGTTATCAAGCACTCTTGTACCTTGGTAATCATTGCTTCATTCTTTGCAATTTGAAAATAATGACCTCCAGAATGCTTACAACCTATTCGTAATCTGCTCAAGGAAGAAATACAAAGATTGCCTTATATGATTTAAGAGTATCCTCCAATTAAAACCATGACAACAAAGTTGAGAAGCAGAATAATTGTGTTTTGTAAAAGTTTATATTTGAAAGAATGGATATTATTTGAGACAAATTTGAACATAAATTGCCTAATATAATCTAAATTATCCATAGTATATTTATTGACCCTGGTAAGGCTCATGAATTCTTTTAATATTTCTTACATAATATGAAATCATAGAACTTACATTCCAATTTTCTATTGACTGAAACTGAGTCTTTATAGAACATATTACATCAGAGCACTACAAGTAAAACAACTTTATAAATTACACAAACTCCCTGAAAGTATACACTTTATTGTGCCTATGTTTACATTTTTCTGTTACAATCAGACTTTGACATTCACGTTTTTTAAAATATATTTTTGTATTAAATGCATCACAAAATACATTAATATGCTGTACACATATTCTTAGCAATTACAGTTCTGAGAACCTGTGAAGCTTCTATTAAATTCTATCCCCCCATAGCACTTATATTAATTAATAATTTTGGTATACATCCACTTTGAAATAAATCAAAACCTAAATGAAACAAGTTCTTTATTGTCTCATAAGCTTCAAAGGTATCATCCGTTATTTGAAACTAATATATTAACGTGTTGTGCAATAAAAATTATTGAACTTGAATATTTCAGGACAGTTTTTTTATGTGAGCAAATATATCCAAATGCAATATTGCAAAACTTATACAAAGCACATCAACATTAAAATCTATAATTAAAATGCTCAAATTGCTGTGTACATGTATGCAAATATAAATAAAATAAAAGTTGATTTTTAAAGTAGGTTGGAAAAATTTAAAAATAAGATAATCATAAGATTTTAGGAATTTTTAATTTAACAGTCATTTGAACTATGTAAGAAAAGGTAAAGAAAAAAATTTTCACAGTTGAAACTTCTTAGAGCATTCGTAAGAAAGCCTCAATAATTTGAATTATTAATGCACTTCTACTTGGTCTTTGTTAACTGAACTCCTCTTTTATTTTTAAAAGTCAGAAAATAGGGTATATTAACAAGATCAATATGAAGAATATATTTTAAAATCCAGAAAAATCACAGAGAGAGGGAGAAAGAAGGAGAAAGAGGGAGAGAGAAGTTGACTAAGCTGAAGAAGTTATAGATGTTGGGAAAAAGAGATGAAGTGAGAGGTAACCATAAAATAGCAAAAATAATCTAGTTTGTAAATAAAACATTGTATAATTAAAGACATTAATTAGGTGTCTTATTCCATTTGTGTTTCTATAAAGGAATACCTGAGGCTGGGTAATTTATAAAGAAAAATGGTTTATTAGGCTCACAGTTCTGCAGGCTGTACAAGAAGCATGGTGCCAGCGTCTGCTTCTAGTGAGGGCTTCAGGCTGCTTCTATTCTTGGTGGAAAGGTGGTGGTAAGGTTACATGTGCGGAGACCACATGATGAGAGAGGAAACAAGAGGGAGAGTGCAGAGGAGGTACCAGGCTCTTTAAAAAATCAATTCTCTCAAGAACTAAGAGAACTCACTCACTCTCTAGATTAAAGTACCAAGCCATTCATAAAAGATCTGATCCCATGATCCAAACACCTCCCACCAGGCTCCATATCCAACACTGGTGAGTCTATTGCAACATGAGACTTGGGCTAAACAAACCATATAAAACCATAGCACTAGGTATGATCTGAATAACAAACATTCAAAAATATTTTCATCACATTGTTACACTTGCAAGTTTCTAGCAGCTTTTCTGTAGATTTGGTGCAATAGTCTATCTAGAAAATAAAAACATTTTTAATTTTCTCTGGATAGCTTATTTTTTTTTCTCTCTTTCTTCTTTTTTTTTTCCTTTGGTCTTGTCACATTGGCTGGAACCACCATAAAAGTAGTAAGAATCAACATTCTTGGCTTATTCCTCATCTTAGGGAAAAAGTGAAAAGGATTCAGTCTTTCACCATTAAGTATGATATTAACTATAGGTGTTTACATAGTACATAGATTTCTTTTTATGAGATAGAGAAATTTCCCTTTTATTCATAAGATGCTAAGAGCTTTTATCAAAAACAAATTTTTAAATATTGTCAAATGCTTTTTCTGCATTAATGTAACCATTTTTTATTTATATTACTATGAATTGTTTTTATCACTTATCAAATGTTACAAAACTTTGCATTTCTAGGATGAACTCTCCTGGTCATTATAAATGTTACTGGATTTGATTTGCATCATTTAAAAGTCAATGAAGTATTATTATAGAATAATTTTAGATTTCCAGTAAAGGTTCAAGGGGTACAACAAGTTTCAATATACCCTTCGCCTAGTTTTCCCTTTGCTACCTCAGCTAAATACCCCAGTTAACAAGAAGTTACATGCATCCTTTTTGATAATAGTTCTTAGCCCAGAGCTAATCACGTAGCTCTACCTCACCAGGAGGCAAGTAAGAGAATCTTTTCATCCACTGGAATGCAGAAAGCCAGATAACTACATCATATCTACAAGTAGGAGTTATTAGAGGGTGATTTTTATCTAAAAATTGTTTTCTTTCAATAACACCATTTTATAAAACTTTTAGAAGACAGTGCAGGGTTTGCAATTTTGCATATGCTAAAATTACCTTCATTAGCTATTTTGCCTTACAACAGTTCAATGTACAACAGCTTGTTGTTCTTTTTGAGGGGAAAAATTTAACTTCGGGCTTTTCAGCTATTACATCAAAGTCTCATTAGAGGAAGGACTGAGGATGAGATAAATATTAAACAGGAGGATGATAATTTTCTCATATTTGTATATATGCTTTCAAAATATTATATGCATATTGGCCTTTCTTATACTATACGGATATTGAATATCTGATAGAGAAAGTAGAGTAATGGATTTCCTTCATCAGTTATATTAATCGGTATAATTTCATAAATTCTGAAAGTCTATTATCTGATTATGTCTCAATACCTTCATTTTTAACCTATCAAGTTATTTATTTGTGTCTATCTTGTTTCCAAATTACATTGGTAAGTGGAAATCCTTTCATAGCTCATTGCTTTATAATAAGAAATAAATTTGATTTTAAGAGGCATCATTAATATGTTCTGTATTAAGTTGAAGCCGTGATTTAGGAGAAAATATTTACTTTCATTTTTTAAATGACAATTTTAATTTTTTGCACTTTACTTTTATCTTTGTGTTCCATATATATATATATATATATGTATGTGTGTGTGTATATATGTATATATATATATATATATTTCCCTAGAATGTAGTGAAATGATGTATTTTCTTATTTATAAACGAGAAAAAATAATTTTACATACACACACATACATAGAGACAGAGTTATGTGTTACTTAATGTTGTGGATAAGTTCTGAGAAATGTATTATTAGTTGAGTCTGTCACTGTGTGAATATCATAGATTATACTTACACCAACTTAGATGGGATAGCCTCCTAAACACCTAGGATGTGTGGTATAGCCTCTTGCTCCTAGGATATAAACCTATACAGCATGTTATTGTACTGAATACTGTAGACAACTGTAACACAATGGTAAGTATTTGAGTGTCTAAACATACCTAGACATAAAAAAATACAATGAAACTCATATTAATAATATAAACGATTTAAAAATTTAAAGTGAATTAAATTTCAATTCTTCAATCAACATATCTACAGTTCAAATACTCAGTTATTGAATGTGACTAGTGACTTACATACTCAATACTCCATAACATGGTGGAACTTTTGTATCATTGTTGAATGTTTATTAGACAGCACTGTTTGAGAGGTTATTTTTAAATTTTCATGTTGAAACTCCAAAAAGCCTGCATTGACATGTTGTCTGTCCAGCTATTAGCTGTGTGAACTTAAATAATGACTTTAATTTTTCAACTTCAGTTTTCCTCCTCTATACAATAACCCTGCTAATGATACTTATAACATAGGATTTACCTTAGGGGTGAAGGTGTAGTGTAAATAAGGTGCTCAGAAAAGTTCTAGATGTGTTTTATGTGATATATTATTGCTATAATGAAAATAAAACATGACTTACCATTATTTTAATGAAGGACAATGGCATATTTCAATCGTTTCTTTATTGTAACAGCTTCAAAATCTCCCTTATCTCCCTATTATATTTATAACCCCAGTGAGAATTCCTTCCTTTACACTGCCTCCTAACCAATCTACCACGCTGATCATTTTGACTTCCTTAAACACACACACACAATGGGAGCAAGACCAGTGACCACCTTTTATCAATTCATTGACCTTCCAAATTACTCCATCCTTCAAGACATTAGGTCCATATGAAATACTTAGAAGCTTCATAGCTGTGTTGACCCTATAATTTATCTTCCAAACTGAGATACTTGCAAGAGTTAAAGTGGGTAAAATTAGCAATTGTTTTACAATATGATATTGAAATGGGGAGCATCCTAGGCAATGTGGTGAATTAAGGTCATTCTACGAATAGCCTTTCTTTTTTTTTTAATTTGTTTTTTCTTTATTGAAGTATACTTTACATATCATGCCTTTACTCCATTTTAAGTGTACAATTAAATGATTATTAGTGAATTTACAGTTGTACAGTTATTCACATACATTAGTTTTAGAGGATTCCCTTCCCCAACTACGAATAGCATTTCTAACCCCAAAGGGGCAGAATCAAAGCCCACTGCAGTAGTATCAACGGAGAACCTGAAATCAATGACCTATAGAATCCATTATTTTGCCCTATGTAAAATTCTTGATTAATTAATTATTTGGCACTACATCTCTGGATACTGACACTGCTCCTTTTTCACTAGGTCGTGGCAATTACCAAAAAGCAGTGTAAGGAGAAAGGTAAGATTAGTGAGGTTAAGTTGTTAATCACCTTCTCTGCAGCATTTTTTCCCCCTTCAATTTGTTTTCTCTTCTCCCACTGGAAATTTTTTCTGTATTGTAGTGAAGTGAAAAATGTACAGCCATTGACACTTTAATCATTATCAAAATATGCAGAAGGATTAAGTGCCTTATTCTAGATTATCCTCTAATTCACTGTTCATTCAATGATCTTCAACAGTCCAGTAAAGGGCTCTATAGTCAGCCCAGAAAAGTATCTCCTTGATTCTCCTTGACTTAAGGAAAGTGATTTGATGTTTGCTGCCTGAAGCAGGTATGAAACAGCATCTCACACACTAGTTACCCTACTGCTGGTTTCATGCTTGCCAAGATGTCCACACATTATAAGGTATGTATTCCCTCTCTTGCAGAATCTTCTACCACACTCTGTCCTCTGGGTGTTTGTATATTTCAGCATTTCTTTGCACAAGGTTAGTTACCTACCAATAACATTTTCTGTGGCTTTCCCATTGGCATAGCTGTGTGCAACTTTTTAAAACTGCATGCTCATTTCTCATTGCTTGTTTTGATTAGCCATGCGTATTTGTTAATGTACATACTAGGTACCAATATGTCCTCAAATGAAAATCAGAGTATTTAATCTTGTCCTGATTTCTTTTTCAATTGGAGACTATTATTAATGCCAGATTACTCACATACCTGCTAACATGATGTGATTGGACATTAATCTTTATTAGACTAATATTGTTAGAACAGTTTCTAAAATAACTGAATCATTAAGTGTTATACATGCACAGATTTTTTTCCCATCGAAGTAAAAGTAGATTTAGGATTATGTCTTAACCACTATTTTTCTCCTTCAGTACAAAAATATTTCTATCACACTATGCAATTTTATAAAATGGTCATTTTTTAAATTTTCTATTATGTCTTCATCCAAATTATCATGCATCAGTAATGTTATAGACTTTCAGGAAACTAGATTGCAATTCAAATATTACCCCTAGCATAATGACAACTGGACACAGTGCACAAAAATATATGGGATCACTATTTTAATTTTGATAGTGTGTAAATGTCTTTCACAAGGTAATTACTGAATGCCTACTATGTATTCAACACTATGATGTGCTTTAAGATATTCCACCTTTATTTAACATATGTACTTGAAATTAATCAATATTCATAAATGTGATGGGCAGATAATTGACCTTTACTCTTAGACTATTTTACTTTCATAAACATGAATACATCCTGGTAGGTCACATTATAACTCCTGATTGGTAATATTCAAACTGTGCTAAACTTATGTTCAAGTTTTGTTTGACATCACTATGTAAGTCAAGAATTTTGTTCAGTGATTTTGATTAAATGAAAAGGGTTCTTCAGATATGTTGTTGTCCTAAAGTTTATTATTTCAATTTTTTGATGTGTTGCAGCATGTATCTGATAGTGTGTGAGATTATGTATGTATGTGTGTATAATGAAAACAAATGAAGTACAACTATTTTAATGACAATTAGGTCCTCCCTTAAATTAACTTCAGCAAGGATTGTGGGAGAGGGCACTCAGACCTCCCATGTGAAATTAATTTAAGAATAGATATTATTGCAACATGCAAAAAATAAGATTGATTTGTTTTTCCTTCACTGCCTTCTACATTTTTTTTTAGTCCAATATATCAGCTGGAGCAGTTTCTTCTGTGTTTTTGATGAGTATGGAGCAGGCAGAATTTATAACCTATTTTGCTTTTGCATACACTCATTTGGCATCCTGCCATTTTCACACATTTTCAAGTTACTTAGACTTTAGAAAATCTTGAGTGCAAACCCATTTGCTTTTCAAATATTATGTGTAATCTCTTATCAGATAAAGGGCATTTTAGAAATGCAATCTCATATTACATGAAAATGCTGGTGTCCTGTGGCTTCTAGCATGGACTTCACTATTTGACCTACTGTCTATTTCCTGGGAATATGCTGAAATTTGAGCCCACATTCCAGGGGACTATAAAAACAAACAGTTGGGCATGGGCTGGAGTTTATGCTCAAGGCAACAACATTTGGCTTTAGTGAGTTGGATGAAATCATTATTGTTTGTTTTTGTAGGTTTGATAATTTCTACACAAATTTCCAAAGTCTTTCAAGTTTTGCCACTCAAAAACACCACAGTATTTCTTTTTTGGAATAGTTTATAAAAACAAGAACACCATCACCAACTAAACAATCTGTACTAATTTAGCTGTGATATTAAACATTTGGGGGTGGGGTTAAATTTTAGAGCAACTACAACTAGAGTTCAATAATTTGATTTTTTCACCTTGATTTTATTTATTTAGTCTTATTTTTTAAACATTTAGTTATTATGGATACATAATAGTTATATATATATTTATAGAGTACATATGATGTTTTTGATATAGTCATACAATGTGAATAATCTATTATAATTGGGGTATCCATCACCTCAAGAATTTATCATTTTCATTCATTAGGAACATTCCAATTGCACTCTTTTAGTTATTAATATTTTAAAGTCTACTCTAACTTATTGTGGACTATAGTCACTTTGTTGCTGTATCAAATATTTTTTATTCTATCTAACTATACTCATTAACAATCTTCATTTTATCCCTCCAGCCTATTAGCCTTCCCAGCCTCTGGTAACCATCCTTCTACTCTCTGTCTCCATAAAATCAATTATTTTAATAGTTAGCTCTCATATACAAGTAAGAACATGTAAGATTTGTCTTTCTTGAGTAATACTCCAAAGGCACAGGCAACCAAAGCAAAATTGGACAAATATGATCACATCCAGCTAAGAAGCTTCTTCACAGCAAAGGAAACAGTCAATAAAGTGAAGAGACGACCCATGGAATGGGAGAAAATATTTGAAAATTACCCATATAACAAGGGATTAATAACTAGAATATATAAGAAGCTAGTTTCAACAACTCAATAAGAAAAAAATCAAATAATCTAATTAAACAATGAGCAAAGGATCTGAATAGACATTTCTCAAAGGAAGACATACAAATGACCAACTGATATAAGAAAAAATGTTCAACATCATTTGTTATCAGAGAAATGCAAATCAAAACTGCAATGAGATATCATCTCACCCCTGTTAAAATAGCTTCTATCAAAAAGACAGGCAATAACAAATGCTGGTGAGGATGTGGAGAAAGGGAAACCCACGTATACTGTGGTGGGAAAGTAAATATTGGTGCAACCACTAGAGAGAACACCATGGAGGTTCCTCAAAAAACTAAAAATAGAGCTACCCCTCCTAGAGGAATTCCTCTAAAGCTGATTTATGTGATTGACTGTACACCTCAGTAAATTCACTGAAAATCATTTAATTGTACACTTATAATGGAGGGTTGGTCGTAAGTAGGTACAGTTGGAGCACTATGTATGTACTCTCTGGACTACTTTGACAGAGTAGGTTTTTGAATGTAACAAGATAAGTCAACTTGAGTGGTAATATATTTTGGGAAATCAGCTCACTACAAATTGTGACTGTAAACATT
>CAUYRT010035911.1:0-22406 GCA_963574885.1 Lepilemur ruficaudatus
AATAATCCCCTGATAATATAATATACTTTTTTAATAATTAAAAATAGCATCTCACCATCTACACTTTCAAAACCCATGGTGTATTTGACATAAGAAGTTAGATAACAACAAAATATTTCATAAGGTACTTAAATACAGCTATGTCCATTAAAGAGTAGATAGAATGAATTTGCTTTTACTATTTTAGTAATATTTATTAGATTCCAGGTTTTTTTCAAACTGATTTTGAATATCATACCAGTTTGGGATGATGACCTTACTATTAAGAAACTATTTATTTGATGCAATCTTATAAAATGAAAACTTCCAGCAATACTATACCTAGAAATATAATACCAACCAACATTTGTTTTGTCTACTTGTAATTTTACAAAGACTTAATTTTGTCTATTATAAGTACTTTAATAAAGTCATATCCAACAGTGAATAAATGCTTGCAAGGCAAAAAAAAAAAAAAAGTCCTCCTCAGTCACACCTTTCAAGTCAGCGTACCCCTGGTCATGTGTGGACAAATCTCTGAGAAAAGTGAATGACATATCTGCGGTTGCGCCTTTTCATTCACTTACAAAGACAGTGTGATCCCTTATAAGGAACCAAGACAGTTGGGCTGTAGACTTCAACTCACCCTAACAAAACAAAACAGACAATGTTCCCATAGCAACTTTAAAGCATCCACACTGCATACACTGAGTAGTTGAACTAGCAATTCCCGGTGACATGTGATACATATGAACCACCAAGAGCACCAGTAAGGTTTAACTTTTCATATTCGGGGACCTTGGGGTATTCATATGCTCAACCAAACTGTTGTGTTGCCCTAGGGTTTGGATTTAATACCTCATCTCATACTAAACTGGTGAATGATTTTGAACTTCTTAAAAAAGCAATGAGCTCTAAATAACAAAAGCAATGTGTTAAAGATGTTATTATTAACTCCCTAGTCATCCTTCAGAGTGTCAAAATCACCCTCCCAAGGAGCAGGGAGTCTAATATTGCTACAAATTCCCTGGGTCTTGACATTCAGTTTCAGGGTTTTAATTGATGCCACACTCACACATTATGTGTCCCATGAAAGACAACAGTCATCTGCAAGATCTCATCACCACCTGCCCCCCAAACTGCCTGAAACTCTGGGGACTCCACTAGAGGTAGACAGAGACGTAGACACAGGCATGGATATGGGTATACATTTGGCCTTCAATATACTCATTTCAGGTAGGTGCAATAATCTCATTAATAGATGTGCAAACCAAGGTGTGGGGCATTTATTGAAATAGAGATTGGAGATCTAAGTTTGATTTGGGTATTAATTATATATATATATACACACACATATATTTATGTGTGTGTGTATATGTATATGCATATAAATTACTGAGAAGAGCTAATTTTCAACCTCTTTATCCATCATGGTTAACCCATGAAGACCACAGAACACCAAGTCTGGTCTGTAGCAAGCACTTGATATCAGATATGGTTGTTTAATTTCATAATTGCTGGTGATATGATCACTAACACATTCATCATGCTAATATCTAGTGTGACCCTTGCTGTTTTTCAGGCACTGTGCTAAGGATTTTCACAAACATGATCTCTCTCACTCCTTCCAGCAGGCTTGTGAGGAAAACATTATTTTCTTGAGATTAAAGATGAAGAAACAAGTAGTACAGTATCTTGTCCAGGGTACGAGAATATAGGTTTCAACTTAATTCACCCTGGTTCCAAGCTCTGAGGTTTCTCCCATGACAATAAATGCAAACGTAAAGAGTATTTTGGTTGAAAACCTCATCATAAAGAAAGCAAAATGAATTCAACATGGCTAATTCTAATTAAGCAGCACTAAATATATCTGGTGTATTTTTGCAGTGAGGCTCTCGTTGCTGTGTGTGGTTACTTGCGACAGGTCACCCACCTATCTTCTCTGTAGACCTAAATAACTCCAAGCAGCAGAAGGAGGTCTGGAATACTGCCAAAAGAACAAAGGAACTTTGATATAAAAGTGCCACATTTGCTACCATAAATAGGAACTAAAAAGAGTCAACAAGGAATTGCAAGCCTCAGACTCTACTCTATAGCCCACAGACCAGAAGGGCTGACAGATGGAATGAAAGACAGTTGACCAATAACACTACCCTTGGGTGCAAGAAGTGGGCACTACCCTGAGGTATAAATGGACTCAAGTCCTCTGGGACATCCTTTAAGCTCCTTGCCCTCCAGCACAATATGGGCCCAGCAGCTAAACATTAAAGGGCCTTAAATGGGGACAAAGTCCATGAAGTCCTGGGTTGTTCATCCAGTGTCTGAAAGCTTCCAGACAAGGAGAATATGTTGCACAAGGCAGAGGACAGAGCTGCAACAGCCTGCAAAGCTGTTCTTCTGGGTAAGTGTGGATAATAAAAATAACAACAAAACCTACATCCTCAGTGTATAATTTCCAAAGCTCCCTGTAGTGTAAGTATGATATTCATAATTATGCTCATTTTGCCGCTGAGGTCCCAGAAGAACTGAGAGGTTGGTTATGCAGCTCTGACAAAGTTTCACAGACGCACATCCAGGGGAGCTGCTGAGCAGAAGGCAGGTGCGGAGTAGAGCCGGGTTTCAGGACATTTGGTCCAGTCCCCTTCCTAAACGTCCATGGCCTTGTAAAGAAGGCTCTCATGCATCTGACTGTCTGTATTGTCTGTCCCTTCTCTCAATATTGTAGATGAACCTACCCAAGATAAATTTCTCCACTGATCCACCAAAGGCCCATGCTCCACTTATCCAAAGACATCACTCCAAATATTAACTCTTATGCATCAACTGTGCCTTTGCTATTTGATCATCCCCATCAGCATATAAATATTTTGCCATATTTGCAATTAGAGCAAAAGAGACAAAGACCTTCTTTGACTCCCTGTCTTCCTCCTGTTCTGCCCCATTTCTCTATTACTCTAACATAAAAAAGATGGTGGGAGGCCAAGGTGGGCGGATCATTTGAGGTTAGGAGTTTGAGACCTGAGCAAGAGCAAGAGCAAGACCCCATATCTACAAAAAATAGAAAAATTAGCTGGGCAAGGTGGCACATGCCAGTAGTCCCAGCTACTTGGGAGGCTGAGGCAGGAGTATCGCTTGAGCCCGGGAGTTTGAAGCTGCAGTGAGCTATGATGTTGCCACTGCACTCCAAGGCCAGGCAACAGAGTGAGACTCTATCTCAAAAAAAAAAAAAAAAAAAAAAGGATGAGGTCACTGAAGGGATATAGGATTGCATAGATGAATAGATATATGAGATAGCAAATCTATTAAGAGGTTAATTATATAATCTAGATGGTGTGTATAGGGGTGTCCACTGTGCACTTCTTTCAACTTTTCTGTGTGTTTGAAATTTTTTGAGGGAAAGCTATCTCCATTTCCTCTCACACCTTTTCTTCTATTCTCTCCTGAAACTACTCTGATGAGGCTTTCATCCCCATTATTCACCAAAAATACTTCTTGTCAAAGTCACCAATGACATGACCTCCACCTTGCTAAATGCAATTTTTCTCACCCAATACTCATACTCGATCTACTGGCAGGCATTTGACATGGTTGGTCACTTCCTCCTTCTTTCAACACCTTTTTTTTCCCCCCACTCAACTTCTGGGAGATCACTCTTTCTTGGATTTCCCCCTAGGTCATTGGCTTCTCATTCTTATTCTTGTTTTATTGCAGTTTTCCCCCTCACCTCCCCAAAATCTAGATTGCAGCTAGTCATAGGATTCATTTCTCAGACCCCCATTTTATTCACTCCCATGCTGAGCTCACCCAGTCTCATGGCTTTACATGTATCTTTGCAGATGACATTCAAATCTATATCTTTAATCCAGACCTCTCCCCTGAATTCTGGACTCCTACATCCAACTGCCTATTCTGTATCTTCACTTCAAGGTCTAATAGACATCCTGACCTTAACATTTCCAAAGTCAAGCTCCTTGTTTTCTACCTGCACTGCCACCCTCTCCCAAATCTGCTTATCACCACAGAAACCACCACGTAAAAATGCCCAAGCTGGCCTGCCGTCAGACGGTAGGCTGTGCAAAAGAAAACCAAAGCACCCAGGTTCACATTCTGCCAACTGCAGGACGTTTGAATGAGACCGTCCTATCAACCAGTCACCTGTCAACAAAACAGCTAATGATAGACACATGTGTAGGCTCAGGAGCGATCAGCTGAGTTGCCCCAGACTAGAAGAACCACCCAGCCAACCCACAGAATTTTGAGAACAGTGAAAGATTGTTTTCTTAAGCCCCTAAGATTTGGGGTGCTTTGTTATTCATAAAGAATTCAAGAATATATATAAAATATGCTAGAATGTATGTGTAATTTTAAGGGGAAAGAGTCACTCTTGAAGAAAAACAATTACCTAATTCTTTAAATGCATGAATTGGGAGCTGGCATTGTCATAGTTCCTTGAACATTTATAAGAGAATATATCCCTTATTCCTTGAATAGAGGCCCTTAAACTGCCCCAGTCTTCTCACCCAGGAAACTTTTCATGGTAGGGCGGCTTTTTCAAACTATGTTCAGGACTCTTGCATGGTGATTTTTACACACTGTCTCTAGGTTGTTGAGATGTCTGAGTTGATACGTTGTCTACTCACATGAACTGCAGACAAGGGACAGAGACAGATCTACACAAATGTGCCCTCTGTTTGTTTTTATTTTTAATGCCCTGTGATAGTCCCTGGATTTTCAATCTGATTAGTGTGGTTTATGTGGCTAAAACTCTTCCATCTTGTATTGATTAACTTTTGAGATTGAATCAAAGTATACTGAATTATTAAAGATTTAATTTTTGGCTCTAGGTTGGATGCAAATAAGTTTTCAAAATTTATTATATTTTTCAAATTCTTCCAGAAACTACATTAGGAAGCCATTGAAATCTACCAACTTTGGATTGACCTGTCAGAGTGGCCCAAGGACTTAGCAACTACAGAGGCCCCAGATCCTGATCTGGAACAGTTAAATGTGACTTAACAAAATCTTGCTAATAAATCAGCAGCCAAATCTGATTGCTAGAGTAAAATGAGAGATTCTTAAGGGCCTAGCAAAACCCTGGAGATGGCTACTTATACTTCTTTCTCCTCTTCTCACTTGCTTGGTGTCCTCCTGCAACATTCTGCTCACATGGAAGGAGCCAGACCCATATAGGTACCCCCTGCTTGAATTTCCCCCAACCAGCCCCATGTATATGACTCTCACACCTCCCTGTATGAGATACCTGGCTCGTTCTTAACATATGGTGTTGCCATGGTGGGTTTGTCAGCCATCTGCCCTACTAGATTGGTCCTTAAGGTCAAGCACCGAGTCTTATTTACATCTGCACACCCTACACCCAGCAAGGGGTCCTGCACAACACTGTTGCTCCAAATAGGCTTACTGATGGAGCGAAGTAAATAGCTTCATGTCTCATTATCGAATATAGATCTCCCCCAAGAAGCTTGTGAACCGATGAAAGCTATGTAAGTGCTTGCCACCATCCTCATGATCATCATCATCATCATCACTCACTTCCTTTCAGTAGCTGTGTTTCCTGGGTTTAATTTGTTTCCCCAATCTTCATTATTTAGTAAGCGGTGGGAAGCTGGGCAGAAATCCAGACCTCCTGGCTCTGAAGCTATTCATCTTTCCTCATGACATTATTACCATTAGCCTCGTGGAGACCAACAAAAGTCAACGTAGCAAGAGCACAGAGAAGATTCTGGAGTAGCACATCAAAGCCATTGCCCCAAGGGATGAGTTGGAAGAAAGTCCCCATACAGGAAATGACTACCTTGTCCCACCACTGTCCTCACCCCTCTATGTGTTTTACCTCTTCTTAATTCTCACAAGAGTCCTGTGAGGTAGGTAACAATGTTGCAGAAGAGGACACAGTGGCAGTGAATTTCTAGGTCAGGCAGTGAATCAGTGATTGACCACTCACCACCCCTCAAGCCAACGTGCCATTCTAGATGTCCTAAGGATGTCTGCACACAGCTTCAAAAAGTTTCTCACTTTCTGTTGTGCCTACTTCCAGGCACGATAGAAAATATGACATCTATTAACAAGGCCAACTTCACTGGAGGTTAAACAAAGAGGAGGCTGGTAGTGGGAAAAATAAACAAACAAAAATACTGCAGTTCTCTTGGACCAAGCAGCCCTTGAAGAGAGAAGGGGAACTGAAGCAGATACATTCAGTAAACATGAGTCTGTCATCATCCAAAGTGTCTGAGCCCCAGGAAGGTTACATATGTTGTGTGTGATTCGGCTCTCAGACCAGACATTTCACAGGCAAACTCCCTGAGAGCTTGGCTGATTTTGGAGGAAGATTCCTCATCAGGGTTGCATGAGGCATCCAAATACAGCATGGGACATACTTATACTAAAAAAAATCATTTGTCATTTATTTGAAGTTAAAATTTAACCTGGTATCCTGTATTTTTATATACTAAATCTGGGAACCCTGCAGAGGTATCTTTTTGACAGTGAGGAAACTCAGCCAGAAGATGGGCCTCCTGTGTCATTGACCAGAACTGAGATCCATGTCCACGCTGACTCTGATGCTCAGCAAGGCGAATGGAGCCTGCGTGGACGACTTCGCTCACTGCGGATCATTCCTTTTGGCCCCTGGAGCACGTGGACATGGGTAAGAAGTAGGGCTCATGAGTCAAAGTAAGGAAGAGGGGTGCAAGATGGAAAGGCAGGCAGCAGTGTCGGCCCATTGCTGTCATTATTTCATGGGATGTATGATGGGCGCCCTCCTTTCCAGCCTACATGTTCATAGGAAGGACTTGGTCCGACGTCACCATGGAGGAAGGTGGGTGCATTAAGGGAGGTGACCTTGAGCCTGCTTTTCTTGTTACCTCTTCTTGGCATGCCCTTCAGCAGCCACTGCTTCATGTCCCTCATTGCCTTCAGGACAAAGTCTCAGAGGTCCTGCTGCGGAAGGAAAGCTGCTCTGCCCGAGTAACAAGCTGTGCTTCTCTGAGTGATATGTCCGGCTCTGGATCACTTGTGCCCTTGAGCAAGCAAGCTTCACTTTCAAAGCCTGTCTTGACTCCCCTGCAAAGAGGGAGGATTCATTGTAAAGGACATCAAGTCCCTCCTCACGCTGGCGGTCTTTTAGCAGAATCACCCCCCTGGCTCCACCCACCTTATACCAGCTTCTGCATGTCTTAAGAGTCGCTCATTCTTTTCAGTCATTTTTTTCATCGAAGTTCTAATGAGTGTCAAATATATTCTGGGCATGGTTAAGTAGGCATTGCTGATAAAAGATAAATGTGCTCACCACCGCTACCCCTGAGTTCACGGTGCAAGAGAAGAGATAAACATATAAACAGCTGAGTACCATTCAGTCTGGGGAGTGCCAATGTAGAGTCATAAAAAACTTACTGGGGGATCTCTAAGGAAGGAGGGAGCAAGGCCCCCTATCCCAGAGAACCTGGGAGGAATTCAGGGAGAAGGTGACTCCTGAAATGGGTCATGAAAGGTGAGTAGGGTTTCACTGATCAGGTGGAGAGCCTGGTGTGCTCAGGGAGCCATGAGAGCCTCCATGTGGACCAAGAGAAAGTTCCATGATGGTAACTGATAACGAAGACACGTAGAGGACCTGCTTCCCTAGCAAAGGGGGTAAAAAAGCAGGATGCTCACAGTGAGTTTGGTGAGCACCTAGAAGAAAATTATTTTTAATGCATCCATTCTTAAAATGCCTTTGCTGGCAACATTAAATCACTTAGGTGATATTGAAGCCTCTTGATAAATAGGGTTGCCGGCGGTGCATTTCATAGCGACATCACACAGAATCCTAGAGCAGTGCTTGAACACAATGAGAATGCGTCTGCCACCCCTTAGGTATTTACTTCATCCATAGCGTGGATCTCTGTGGAATGGCCAAGTTCCACAAGCAGCGTTCACCCTGCCTTTCCATCTCATAGTGTTTTATAACATCATCAACCTAAATGAGGCGCCTAGAAGGATGAACATGGTTTTCAGGTTGAAAATCAGTTCTATTCCTTTCTGTGGGAAGCTGACATCTCATTTTTTAAGGGTGACATGCCATTACAAAGACGCGTTGAAAGGTTAAAATTCAAGCACACTCTTGAACATCCTAAATGGCACACGAGCTGGAAAGAAACTCTCATTAGGTGTAATGGCTCTTCTACCTTGAAATTCAGGGGAAGGACGTACGCAACAGGAAAATAGAACACAGGCTGGGTAAATATAAATACATGCTCCAAGAAACCACAGCAGACAGAGCATTAAGCATCAAAATGGCATAGCCCTGCACATCTATGGGAATGTGAACCAAGCTGGAATATGGAGCCATATACAGATGGGCTTGGGTTTTGTTAGAAGCCTCTTTTCAAAAATGGCCACGGCATTATGCAAGAAGTGTGTGTATTCGGAGGGCACTCGGATTTTTGGCAACTGCCATTTAGTGATCGTTATCATTCCTGGTTGGCAATGTCTTGGGAATGACATTCATCTGCCTTTGGTGAGTTAAGAGCCCACCCGAATGAGAGTGGCTTTATAATCTCCACTTTGGGACATCACACCCGAGGTTACGTGGTTGGAGAGTGACAGTGACTCCGTAAATCCAGGCTTCCCTGAAACCAAATGGAGCACCTTTCCACCAGAGCTCAGAGGAAGCGAATGATTTTCTCAAGTTCACTAGACCCTGGATGGATGGCGGCTTGAACCAAGAACCCCGGTTTTCTGGCTGAGTTCAGGTCGTGCCCTTTCGCTATGCTGAGAATAGCTTCCTCTCTCAAACCTCTTGGCCACTTTCAACTTTCGGTCAACTTTCCTCCAACGGCTATAGTCTCTGGTATTTCTGCTCTCTATTTGAAAGGGAATAACTTGATAACCTTTAAAATCCTTCTTTAGAGGGGGAATAAAAAAGAAATACCTATTTATATTCCTGCTGCAATCCTCTGGCTCGGGCTGCCTCTGACCGGGCTTTCTTCATTCCTGTGCTCCTTGGGCTTTGTGGATAACCTCTCTTTGAGGTTAGGGTGAGGAATGGTAATGCAGCTATTCGCAGGGGCTGCTGGAGGCAAGCCCGAAAGGTTTCCAAAGAGCCAAAAGGCATGGGCCACGTTTTCAATGGACCAGGGCAAGAGTCAAGAGTCATTTTCCCCATGTGGCATGTGTGTGAGCTAGAGAGAGAGAGAGAGAGAGAGAGAGAGAGAGAGAGAGAGAGAGAGAGAGACAGAGAGAGAGATTATGGCAGGGGCAGGAAAACATCAGTAGAAGCTCTTTCAAAATAAATTTAACTTCCAGGCAGAATCTTAGTTTTCAAATAGGCTTATAGAATCTCCATTTTTCCAATTTCAAAGCTTGCTGTTGCATCCAGCATTTCTAGAAATATTCCTTTGTAGAACAGTAGCACTGGAAGAACAGAGAGCCGCTGTGAAATAAAAATTGGGACACAACACGTTCCTTTCCAAGCAGCACTATATCAAAGGCCTGGTTCTGATCCTCTGAGGGGAAAGGCTCCCAAGGTGAGGTGTGGTTTGAGGATTCTCTTCCCACCTGCAAGCCCACAAGCTGAGACGTATAAAAACCCAGCATTGAATCTCCCCCATTCTGAAAGTAAAAGGAAGACCGGGACCCAAATCCTAGTCATCCCTGTGGGTGGGTGGGATGTCAGGACCCCAGAGCCCCCATGCTCTGACTCCAGTTCTCCATTTTCCCTTTGGGGTGACTCAGTTTAGTCCCCATTGATACCATAACAACAGACACCAGAGGGTGTCGTCCGGTTTCCCGTTTAAGATCTTAGTCTGGGCACTAATCTCTTCCTTCGTTACCCTCCACGTAGTTAAGACACACTGTAGTTTCCGGAAGACTTTACTGAATCCTAAAGGAGAAAGAATTGAAAATAAACTCAGTGAACAAAAAGGCCATAAAGATGGGCATGGATTTTTAGGGGAATCTACTTTTATTTATTTTCTTTTCTTTAGGGTCTGGCTCTGTCACCCAGGCTGGAGTGCAGTGGCCCAATCACAGCTCATTGTAACCTCAAACTCCTGGGCTCAAGTGATCCTCCTGCCTCATCCTCCCTAGTAGCTGGGACTACAGGCATGCACCACCATATCTGGCTAATTTTCTTTTTAAATTTTTGTTTGTTTGTTTTTAGAGATAAGGACTCACTATGTTGCCCAGGCTGGTCTCGAACTCCTGGCCTCAAGCAATCCCCCCACCTCACCCTCCCAAAGTGCTGGGATTACAGGCTGAACCACTATGCCCAGCCAGGGGAAATCTATATTTAAACCTGCATGTCTCTTTCCTGTAAAACTCCTTTAAGCTACAGTACTCACATCTAGAACACAAAAGAAGACCTCAAGCCAAGTACCAACTTGAAGTTCATCAGTTAAAACCTGGGTGCATGCCATGCATATACTATGAAATATTATCTAGCCTTAAAAAGGAAGGAAATTTTGACACATTCTGCCACATGGATGAACCTTGAGGATATTATGCTAAGTGATAGAAGCCAGTCACAAAAAGATAAATACTGCATGATTCCACTTACATGAAATACCTAGAGTAGTCAAATTTATAGAGATAGAAAGTAGAATGGGGGTTGCCAGGGGCTGTGGGGAGAAGGAAGAGAGGGGAATTATAATCGAATATGTACAGTTTCACTGAACTCACTTAAACACAGTTGTGAGTTAGCCATCTTGACACCGAAAAAGTAGTTAAAATAGTATATTTTATGTTAAGTGTATTTTACCAAAATTCAATTTTTTTTAAAAAAAAAAAGTTGAAAAACCTCTGATTTGTGTATATTGATTTTATAACCTGAGACTTTACCAAACTCATTTATCAAATCAAGGAGTCTCTTAGAAGAATCCATGGGGTTTTCTAGATATGATATCATATCATCAGTGAAAACCTGGGAGTATTTCAACAACGATTTTGACTTTTCAGCCTTAGTTCCATTGCCTTCATTGACATTGGAATCTTTAGTTGTCACCAAACGGGTTAATAAACCACAAGGTATTTTTTGACCTTGTTGGAGACAAATGAGTTTCTATATTAAATTTATTAAACTAATTTTTTTCAACTGACATCTATATTTAAACAGACCAAACTCACTCATCCCAGTGAGTGTTAGTCATTCAAAATAAGAATTAAGAATGTCTGTTAGGGTGAGCAAAAGGCAGAACAGAGACACTACGGCATGAATAGCTTTCAAGAAGACAACACCAACAGTTGAGTGGCTGGAAGTGGTACGATTTCAATTTCTTTCTGTTAATTAATTATCTCATCCATTTATTCTCCTAGTCATTCAATAAATAATATTTTGCTCATCAATGTTTTTCAAATTCTTGGAACAATAAGACATGTTCTCTCATCCCTTCCTCTCGTAGGAGGGGGAAAGGGCATACACACAACTAAGTAATCAACAATAGATTCTGCTGACATTTATTAATCTCCTACACTAGGCTAGGAAGCAGGCAAATAAAGCTATATGCCATGAGTTTCTAATTTAATTCTGTTTCCTAAACAAACTGGATGAAAATGCCCCTCTCCTTCCCATTTAGCCCCAGACATCTGCCTACTCAGAGAGAAAGCCCTTCCTTCTGTCGGGTCAGCAGCCTGAAATGTCGGTTCTTGGTGTGCTGTTGTCTAAAGAAGGACCAGACGCACCAATCGCAAGGTAAGCACGAAATAAGGCTTATTAAGGAGAGAAATATAGGATTACAGAGCAAGAGCAAGATATAGATTTACAGAATAAGAGCAAGACGAGTTCGCCACACAACGATTAACAGGCCCCTTGTCACATCAAAACGGCCTTGGTCATGGTCTGGGGTCTTGTTTTACTGTGTCTGGATTGGGCCCTCCTTGTGGTTCAGAGGTCACCATGGAACCACTTTGATGGTCAGTTGGGAGTTATAGGACCTGAATCTTATTGTGCATGTGGATCTCCCATGAGCCTCTCTGAAAGCCCATCGGGATGGTGATCCACAACGTAGATTTAAGTTAATGACATGATAATTAGCCTGGGTTGTTCTAGGTCACCTTCCAGACCCTACTGTACCTCTGCATTCTTTTGCAGTTGGCACGCTAAGTTCTGACTGGTAGATGGGTAGGGCGTTCCCTCCTCCCCCAGGTGTGGCAACTGCTCACTCGGGGCACCTGCCTTTGTCTTCAGGAGGGGCCAGAGATCCCTGGCTCTCTATCTAACACTTCCCCTCTTCTCTTCTGTCCCCTCTGCAGGAAGTGCATCCTGCCGCTACTGACCAGCCCCATTCAGGAGTCCCTGTCCCTGCTGCTTCAGTTCCCCAGGCCACAGCCCGGAGTGTAGTCTCCTCTTGCATTTGCCTTACAAGCAGCGGGGATGCCATTCTACCACCTGGGGGACCTCCCAGTGCTGGCCACTCACCTGAGCTTCCTGAGTCCACATGGGCCTCAGTTTCTTCCTTTGTAAAATGGGCACAATGACCACACCCACTCCACCGGGTGGGCGGGAGGTTTTGGTGAGAGAGAGGAAGAATGAGCCTCAGACACTGGGTGCACCTCAGTGGGGGGTACTGCTGCTGTGGCTCATGTTTTACTCTCATTTTTTGAAAGCAGATTTGGCCGCCACCTCCTCCTAGCCCCCAGCTCCTACTTTAATCCTGGAGCTCACAGCATGCCCCCTAGGAGGCTGCCCAGCTGGAGACAGGCAGGCAGGCATTGATTGGAGCCCAGACAGACCTGAGTTTGAATCTAAGCCCCAGTACTCATTAGCTGTGTGCCTTAGAGCAAAATCACTTAACCCCCTGGAGCCTCCGCTTGTTCATCTCTAAAGCCTCCCCTGGGAGGTTTCCTGGGATAATGAAAGGAGATGAGGCAGGAAACACACCTGGCTTTTGTAGGCATTGAAGAGAACTCTCTGCTCCTGCCGGTCCTGGCTTCTGAACAAGTAGGCAGGGCCATGCGGCTTTGATCCAAGACCACACTGGGTTTCCCTGGGGGAAAAGGTTTTGGATCCTTTCCCCAAAGGAAAGCTTGCGTGCTGGCTACACACCAGTGTCCGCCTCCTCCTCCTCCGCAGGCCTGGGGACGTGTTTGATGTAATCAACAACTGTCCACGCCTTTTAGCTGAATCCCAACATGCAGGCGTGTTCCGAGGAGCGTGCATATGCTCCTCCAAATTAAATGGGAGCCCAGGGACCAAATGACTTTAGTCAGGATGTGGGGTCAAGAACCACCCTCCTGTTCTCCTACAAGGGGTTATTTACAACTCAGTTTCTCCCAGTGCTGCTTGTCAGCTGCTAACAGTGTCCTATTAAAGAAGAACTGCAAGGAAGCACAGAGGCCTCCGCCAGCCACCAGCCGCCCACTGAGCCAGGCTGGGAGGAGGAGCAGGGCGTTGGCACTCTGGCCTCAGATTGCTGGGGCTTATGATTCCCAGTTCACTAGTTGGGACTCTGGGCAAGGAAATTTCTCTCTTTGAGTCTCTATTTCTTCATCTGTAAAATGGGCATTATAATATCACAAGAGAAGGCCGTGTGCCAAAGTGAATGGCATGATGCTGACATTCTGTGAGTGTTGAGCATCATTGCAATTAGCTGGAGTAGAGTGAACAGTACAGGAGCTCTGGGGTGTTCTGTCACGGAAAGGAAGGGAAGGTCATGGTGGGAGAAAGCATCTACCCTGTGTTACCCTTACATATGCCATTGTATTGAGTCCTCAGAAGCAAGACAGGGAAGTGGGTGCATTATTGCCATTCTAAGGGAGAAGCCTGAAAGGCTCAGAGAGGTTAAGTGACAGGTTGAAATCGGCGTCAATAGCACGGGATGTGAAGCCACATGCACCTACCTCCTGAGCATCCCGTTATGCCAGCGGATCTGGGGGGCTGCAGGAGGATCGGGGGTTCACAGGCAGGCCAGGCTTTTGCCTGAACAACACTCAGAGAAGGAGATGGGACATGAGAAAATGGGGTTGACTCACTGAGTAGGAGGGCACCCCTCCAGGACATACCCTAGAGGAGTAGCACCCCATTCCCACATCCCCCTGTGGAGCAGACCAAGGCAAGGGAAGGCATCTGGAGCTAAGGTTGATGCAGCTAGCTCTGCCAGAACCATCCAGATCAAGAAAGCCTGCATCACACCCATCCTCTGTAGACCAAAGTCTGCCCAGGTCTCCAGCCCTTCCTGCATTCTGTTCCCTGTGCCTGGAATACTCTTGACTGCCTTTGGTTTGCCTAATTCCTACCCACGCTCGGGTCTCTGTATAACATGCACTTCCCTGAGACTCCTTACTGGAATATCCAATGTGGGTAAGATATTTCATCCTGGACTCCCATAATAACCTGCAGTCTGCCTGTCCTACAGACCTACACTCACCTAACTGGCTGCCTTTTGCCCAGGCTATATGCCCAAGAGGAGAGGGATTGTGTCTGTCTACCATCTTTGTCTCAGTCAGTCCCAAACCTGGCCGCACAGAGCTGTTGACATCACCATCTAATGATTTCATCATTACATGAAATGACATATGTGAAATCCTGAGGACGCTGCACAGTGATGTGCACACGGCCAAGGGGTGAGAGCAGATGTGGGCGCAGTGCTTCTGAGTTGATTCGTTCAATTGTTCGTTCATTCAGCATGCATTTTTAGTGCCAGGCATTGGTATACACACACAAAAACCCAAAAGTTGGTAAGACAGAGGAGACTGTGGCAGTGCTGGGCACACAAACACACGAATACCAGATCACGGGGCAGGTGCTGTGCTGGAGGGACAAGGTGCATGGGGAGCTCAAAGGCAGAACATGGAGAATTCTACCTGGGACCAGCAGGAACGCTTTGTCCAGCAAACAAGGAGAAGGCAGGAACTTCTGGGCACGGGAAAACCATTAGGCATGAAGGACAGAGGCGCAATTGGTGGAATTTAAAGCAGTTCAGTTCAGAATTATGGTGTATTCAGATATTTTGCAAACGCCCCAAGAACACTGACACCTTGACCATAGAGAGAGTAGGGACAAGGTCTCAAGGCTCCAGCCCTGGCCTTGCTTCTTTCTAGGCTGGGTCTCCTTGCAGCCCCTACCAACGCTGAAGCCCTAAGTCTTGGCAATGTCAATATCATTGACAGTTGCTACGGCATCCCGGGCTGCAGCACTCAGCTTCCTGATGTGGCTGAGACATGACAGATAGAGACCTTGGTCTGGGAGGCGGTTGCTTCAGGGGACCCCCTCCCAAGTGGAAACTGTCTTCATCAGACTACCTACCTGCCCCCAAAATACCCTTCCTTCTTACTCAGGTATGATTAGAAAAATGACCAGGCTCTGAGCTAAAGATACAAATGCTTTATGTTCCTCCACAAGGGGAAAAAATAAGACAAGAGAATCTATGAAAGTAACAAGGAATTTCATCCTTCAGTGGGTTTCAGAATGGATATTTTAGATTCAGCCATCCATAAACTTTGGGTAATATCATACTCTTGTAGTGCAGAATGAATTCCACAGAACAAGCCACAAATCTGCATTAGACCAGCAACGGGCCGCTCTACGAGCATTTAAAAATTCTAAGCGGTGGCTGGCATCCTCTGTGCCCAGGTGAAGAGATCCCAACTCTCCAGTAGCACCAACTCCAGGCCACCTGCTGCTGGGGGGCCGGTTGCAGGCCATGAGCTTTGAGCCAAAATCCTGCCCAGGTCAGACCTTGCGTGTGGCCTGTCTTGGACTAGTGACTGCCTGTGCACGATCTCCTAACACCATCCTCCTAACACACACTCTTTCTCAGCCCAACTCAGGCTGAAGGGGCAAGGCCGTCCATCTCTCTGTCTGTCCTCCTCCCCCGATCCTCTGCAAGCCTTGGGATTCTGCACCCGCCATTCATTTGGCCTGGTGCAATCATTCCCCAGACTTTCAGTTCTCAGCTTAATCATCACACCCTCCAGGAAGCTTCCCTGGTCCCTGGTATGGATTAGCTGCCTTTTCTGCAGTGACACGTAGATTCCAGGCAATAAATGCCAGGCCTTTGACACGCTCAATGCCACCTTCCTCTCCAGCCCCATCCCCACCCCAGCATCCTCTGCGGCTACATTAACCATGCCCACCCTGCTCACACACACTCCCGGCGGGGACCCCGGCCGGACCCAGGAGTCCCTCTTCCCTGAGCCTGCAAAGACTCTTCTCAGGTTTGAGCCACCATCCATGCAGTGTCCCCAGGGATATTCTCACCTTTGTCAAATGGAACTGAAAAACTAAAACCTCCTCCCCATCCTCACCCTCCTTCAAGGATTGGCTCAAATGTTACCTCCTCTCTGCAGCCTCCTCGACCGCAACCTGCAGGACAGCTCTCTCGCACGCATGCCCCTCGCATCCCCTCCGCCCCAGCAGTGGTGTGCCCACAAGCGTGTTCCCAGCTGGAAGGACAAGCATTTATCTCAGCTGAGTCTGCAGTGCACTGCCTGGGTCGAAACAACTCTTAGTATCCCTGGTGTCTGCATAGCTCCCAATGCACAGGAACCTACCTCCTTCTGAAACAATCAACAAGAAAAATAAATTAAAAGTGCTTCTCTCTCCTCTTTCTATGAGCAAGTAACCCGAGTCCCAAGAGGAAGAGGTCTGCTGCAGTTGAGGTGCCCTGGCCTCTACTCCAACCCCTGCACTCTCTTCGGGGCACACGTCCGCAATTATCAAAGAGCAAGGCAGGTACCGCTCCAGGGTCATCCTGCCCACACGCAACCAGCTCCTGCCGTGCTGGATTTGGGAAAAGAAGGTACAGCCAGCGTGTTTAATAAAGCCAGCATTATGGAAGATTTGCACTGTATCTGCAAAGTCCTGCGGGCTAATTGGTTTACATTCCTTATCTCTTAAATCTCACAACAACCTGATGAGCTAAGTTCAAGTGCTCCCATTTTACAGAACAGAAACCAGAGGAAGTGAACATTTACATCTCTGCCTGGTCAGGTCACAAGAACACCAAGTAGTCGAGCTGGATTTCAGGGTTTGAGTTCCAGCCGCCTGGGTCAAAAACTGCTGTGCTGTCCCCACAGCTCTGCACTGGGATTTTTTTGGCACATACTTGGATTCTGTTGGAGCTTGGAGAGACTGCCCAGCCTGTTTAGATCAACTTGTCAATGGCAGGCTCACCCACAACAGACCTTTTTCATCTCCCCTGACTCACGCGGCTGACAGAGTGGCATATCAGATTTCCAAAGGCATCTTTCATTAGAAAAATATATTCTTTTGATCACCCTCTCTCTTCCCAAAGTTGCAAAGGCTGAAGATCAAGTTGCCAACCAGAATTCCATTCATCAAGGAGATAGACATCAGCCACCCACTCCCCCACGGCCACCATCAAAGAGCACACATCAGCTGGTTGGCAGCTGGCGGCAGGACTCACATTGGGGAGGCCAGGGTTTGAATCCAGACTCTGCTGCCACCCCACCGGTGACCTTGGGCAAGGCACATTTCTTCTTTCAGCTTTTGTTTCCCCATCTGGAAAGCAAGTGTGTGCCTCCATGAACTGCTAATTGACTGAATGAATGAAGTGATGAGTTAATGAATTATGTAATATGCCAGCCATGTTCTCGCTCTAAGGAACTATGGCTGTAAAGCATTTTTCTAAAAATAGTCTATACAGTTGGCCAAGCCAGAACCCAGATCATCCGAGGTCGGGCCCGCATCTAAGTTGAGCATTATCCCCAGAGACTCCCTTTAATTGAGAAGGTGACTTAAAGCATCGGCACTTCAGACCCAAAGCACAATGTGAGGTTTGTAGATGTTGGGTCTCCCCTTTTTCTCTTCCCACTCAAACCCAGCTCTGTCCGCCCCCGGGCAGCCAGCACGGATCCGGGAGCTGTCAGAGCTGGGGCAGTGGAGTCGGGCTCAGCTGACCTCTCAAGGTCTCTCCGAGCCCCGGATCCTCTGATTCAGTAATGGTCCCTGTGAATAATAGATCTGCTCCTCGACACTGTGCATGATAAAGTGACCTGGTACAAAGTCCTATTAAGATAAATCACATTTAAGTTTAGGAAATTATATGTTTGAATCCTATAATTTAATGTCAGGGTGATGCCTGAGAGGAAGGAGAGGGAACTCAATTAGAGGCTAATTAGATCAGGTGACTCATGAGGCCTCTGTGGCCTTCCTGCCACTGCCGAAGGAAGTTAAGCCGATCACCCCACAGCCCCAGCCCCTCTGCCTTAGTTTCCCCACCTGTAACATGGGGGTTGTTCTTGTGAGGAAAGGAAAGGACCTTGAATAAGACAGAAAAGGAAGTAAGGAAGCCAAGGGAATAGCCAAAAGCCCCAGTTCCACGTCCCCCAGCACCTTCTGTTTGTCCTGACCCCACTGGCTTCTGCTGGGTCCATGGACAGGCTTCTGGGGGTCCGTGAACTCTGCACCAGCAGATGCAAAGTCTGTGCGTGGGTCATGTTTGCAGAAGAGTGGGACCCTCAGAGCCTCATCTGATCTTCAGAAGGTGGGCAGAGCTCAGAACATTCCAGACCACTGCCTCCCTCCATCCTTTCCTCCAGCATAAACTATTCTATCATCTCACCCTTTCCACCTTCATTTCTTTCACTTCTAGGCTGTTTTGCTACTTGCTGTGGGGATCCCTCTTGCTGAAATGGCTGGCCGTGGTCATCACCCTACTTCTTCCCTCCTAAAATCCCGCCATCCCCAGCTCTCTTGCCAGGGTATCATTGACCTCCTAAGAGCCGTCTGTGTCAGTCCTTGTCCTTGACATTGCTCCAGCATCAGCCCCTGTTTGCGACAGTGTTGAACCCCTGACCTTTTCTGACTTCTGTGACCCTAGGTGTTGTCCCTTCAGATCATGGTCAGGAAGGCACATCTCATGTCTCTCTTGAGCTCTATCCTCTTCCTGCCCTGCCCAGCTGTTCAGCCTTCCCTGGCCAGCCCCTCCAGCCCCTCCAGCCACTCTGTCCCCTTGAGGGTGGGGATGCCCAGGTTCAATGCCCATCTGGAATTCCTCACAATTCAGACCCATATATCCAACTACCTCTCAGATTCCACAGAGCCCCCTGAAATGCAACATTCTAGAACAAACCCATTCCTGTCCTAACCCATCTCACATAGCTGAGACAATTATAAACTCAATTGCTACAACAGGACATTTTCTCCTAACCTTCTCTCTCTTTCATCCCTGATACCCTGTTAGACATCAAATTCTGGGACTTGAGAGATTTTCTGCAGAGTAAAGGTCCCCAGAGATAGAATTCTATCTATTCTATTCTACCATCACAAGGTCCAAGGTCCCCTTGGAGAAGTGAATGCTTTGCAGAAGGGTCTGCATTGGAGTGGAAGTTCCATAATAAACAATAGAAACAAAAAGATATGGGAGGAAGATGGAGATGAGAGCTCTCAACCCAAGACCACTTGATCTTTCAAGGGCAGTGGTGATGAGTAGAGCCCAGGTCACGGTGGGATTTGGGGAAAGGATGCAGATGGGATGAACTGGAGTCCAAGTTCAAAGTGGAACAGGGGTGCAAGGGTCTGTAGAGCTTTCACGGGTGTTCTACACTCCCCATCCTCCCACCCCTTTATCCTGCCGAGGTCTAAAGCTCACTTGGTGAGCTAGGGAGGGGATGAGAAGACCACACTTGGCGAGGGATATAAGCCCATAATAGCAGAGCAACCACCAGAGCTGGAGGAAGGGGACTTTGGGACAGAGTGTGGGCAGAATGCAGAGGCAGAGGAGGCATGATAGAAACAGGACACCGTTTCTTAGTCTCTAGCATTTAATGTCTGTTAAAGAAAGTCTTCCTTTATGACTGCTTTCACCAAATGCTGCTGATGATAATGGCCGCTGTGCTGGAAATTACAAGAAGAGAAGACCACCTCTTTGCTTAGCACTTGCTTAGGCTTTAGTGCAGCTTTTAGCTTTAATAACGTCAGACAGATAAATGCTACAAATAGACAGAAAACACCATTGGAAAATATATTTGGATCTTCTCTACATTTATTCACTTCTGTGAATTTTTTAAAAAGCATAAATCTTTAAATTTTCATTTTTTTCAGCCTCTCTGGCTGAACACGGCAAATATTGACTAAAACAAAAATTAAAATTAAAAATGTATAAATTCACAAAACTACAGATTTTTAGAAAATGGAAATACTTCAATGTCCAAATGATGTGTTTTTGTTAAGTGCATAGCATTTATGGTTTCTGCAGTTATTAAAGCTCCAAATTGCACTCAAGCTTTCGGAACACTTTGTATTGGAAAAAAACATCATGTTATTTAATCCTCACAAAAAGCCCCTGAAGGTGGGTCACTATTACCACTCCCATTTTACAGACAGAAACCCGGAGGCTCACTGAGGTTTAAAGACGTGCCAGAGATTGCTGGAGGAGTGATTCTAGAGCTCAGGCTACGGTCCCTCGTGACCAAAATGAAATGTAACCTAAGGAGAAGTTTGGGAAGAAAGCTGCCAGCTCAGGCATGGCTTCTCGTGTGCGCCTCGCAAGCAAGTTGCCTGATAAAATAGTAAGGAGTGGTCAGGACAGACCACAGCAGGGACAAAATGCAAACCAGGGAAAGGCAGCAAGTTGGCCTAAGGGAAGATTATCTTGCAGACAGAGGAGCCAATGCAGGATGTAATCAGAGACAGCTCTGGCCAAGATGGGACTGTTTATCTCTGTCCATATGGGCCTCTGGTGATGTTTACACAGACCACATGGAGCTTTTCAGGGAGGCTTTAACTGAGGAGGTGGGGGTGTGAACTAGATGGGGAAGGACTTCGGGAGGGTATAAGAAATCCACAGGGAGGCCTGAGCGTTGTAGGGAGCGGAAGCGGATGAGAAATGCAGTACTTGGTGAGACATAAGCTATGTGTGGCTGCTCAAATATTAATCAACAATATATTTTAATGACATAAAACACCAGTGAGCATTTGAAGAAACATGAAGGGCTTTGGATACGTGAATAATGGTATTGTCACTCCGAGTTTTTATGGTCTCATCTTTGGCAAGAGCTTCAGCAAAACCCTAAGCAAATAGTCGAGGGGCTGGACATGAGGTTTGCAACGTGAGTCAGCAGCAGCCCAGCAGCTCGCTCAAGGCATTGCCACCCCCGAAGCCACTCCCTTACCATCACGACACATCTTCAAATCCCCAAATCCTGAAGCTATGTGGCCTTTCCTAATGGGACAGGGTCAGGCCTGGGGGCTCAAAGCCCCACAAAGCCCTGCTCGTAGATTAGCCGCAGTGTGACCTTGAGCATGGGAGATAACCATTGGACTTCAGCTTGGACATTTGTGACACGGGGTGACTTTGGGTTCGTGGTGAACATTAAGGAAGACACGCCCTGTGGTAGGACCTATGTGGGCTCAGGCACAGGGTGAGCTGGGGTAAACCAGCCCTAGAACCTCACTCCTGTTCCCAGCTGTCCCCCAACTTGGCTGCTTGGGATTGAGGCATCTGGCCACACAGCTCATCATCGGCGGGCGGGGCCCAAAGCCTGGGTCTCAGAGCGCCAGGCCAGTTGCTTCTCCCCAGCTGTGTACTAACTCCTCCCAGAAGGGCCAACCAGCCCTGGGTTGAGCAGGGGAAACTTGTCTTATTCCATGTACGATCGGGGAGATCATCCCTCACCTTATGAAGAAAAGAGGGATAAAATGCCAGCCTTACAAGACCCATGGTATGAGGCTCCTAACATTGAGATGAACAGAAACAAGGGTTAGGGGCTGCCTCTAAAGCCTCTTGTTCCTGAAGGACATAAGAGACAACAAGCATGGCCACGGGTCACGAGAAGGAAGGAAGACACCACCCTTTGAACACCCGCAGTGTTCAGAGGACTTTTATCTGCAATGCCTTTGTCCCCTAAGGATAGACTCCAAGGAGAGGCTCAGAATGCTTAAATTCATCGTCCAGAGTCACCAGGCTTGATGTGCCTGGCTCGAAAGGCCCCATCTATGCTCTACAGAGCCACCTCTCTGTGCTGAGTGTCAGGTCAAAGAGATGAAAAGACCCGAGTTCAGGGCCCCTAAAGGCCATTCATAGTCTAATCCTCCTGCCGGGATAGTGAGTAGGAGGCACACCTGAAAGGAAAGGGATGGTAGGTAGGGGAGGCTCATGCCTTTTCCACACCAGATGTTTCCACACCAGAACATCAGGGATAGTAATAATAGCTGCCATACAGACAGGACCACCACAGACAGCTGCTCAGGCAGTACACTGCACAATTCCAGGAGGTATCACATGTGAGAGACAACCTTGGAGTTGAGCAGACCTTTGACCTGTCATACATAGGGGTGTAGTGAGAATTGCATGAGATTTTATTAAACCACTTTGGAAAATGCCAAAGACTACGCAAATATTAGCCACCATCACAACAGTTATCAAAAGAAGTTTGACAATTACCTCTCTACACTGATCTTCTCTATGTGGAGCCTAAATGTCCATAGCATTTTCCCTACTGTCCTGTTAGCAATGACAACAAAACACACACAG
>CAUYRT010035913.1:0-55736 GCA_963574885.1 Lepilemur ruficaudatus
AAATGAGCTGGAAACACCGAGAAGGAAGAAAGAGGAACACAGTGAACAAAAATGTGGGTAAATACTGTTGTATTTTCTCCTTCCTCTTGAGTCTTATGAATTACATTTGACGGTTGAAGCAAAAATGATGAGACTGTTCGACGTGGATCTAAATATATGCAGAGGAAATTGTTGTGGCTCCACTTGGGGAGGAGAATTGAACACAGAAGACAAACGACAGACACACATAGACGATACAAGACTGCAGCAGCCCCTGCTTGCAGCGCTTTATTTTTAACACTGTTCTTTTGGCATCTGTCCCAGTCTACCCCAACTTTTCCCACCACTATTTTCTGTTCCCAGAATGTTTTCTCTCAACATGGACTGGTTCTCACCGCTCTGCCTCAGGGAGTTAACGAGTGCGTCTCCTCCTTTGCCCTTTCCCGTTTGCGGGTCAAGGCACCTTGGCTAGTTTGCAAGTCACAAGGTGTCTTGAGGCCGATCAACAAGAAACAATCCGTGTGAGAACAGGTGTTCCGAGAACTGCTTTGTTTAAACATGGCTGAGAGATGGCCCAGTGTCCACTACAGACAAGTGGATTATACCAATTAAAATAAGGAATAAGAAGAACTAACCTGAAGAAAGAAGAAAAAAATGATGACCTCAAAGATGCGAGCTATTATTTGCTGCAAGAATTCTTTCCATTGTCTCATGCATGGGAACTGATCAACAGGTGGTTATGAAGTATTGACATAAAAGTAAAAATGTGAAAATTAATCTTTACATCTGTACAAATCATACCTGACAGGATTGGCAGTTTTGGAGATTTAGGAACTTGTCTAGCCTGGACGAGATGCATTTTGAAAAGACAAGATCTTGGAATCTACAACTACCTGTGGACTTTCCCTCATCTGGGTTCTAATGTAGACTCAGAATATGGATCTATTGTCAGAGTATTAATCTCAAATACTTGATCACAAAATCTAAACTGTCAGTGCTCTTCTCATAACAGGAACGTTATCCATTTATCCAACTGTCCTTTAAGTCTTTGTACATGGTTTTTCAACTTTATTCTAGATTCTATCCAAATGTTATTCAACAAAAATCCTAGTCTATGTAACTAATCCTTTATAAATGCCTACATAAAGAAATAGAGAAATATGGAGGAAGAAGAATAAACGTTGCCTTGCACGGAAAGTCCTGCATAAACCTTGAAAAATAAATAGAAGCCTATTGCTGAGAAAAGCCTTTCAGGGAAGAATGTGTATAGCAATGTAAGAGACCAAGCCCACCTACCTCTAGGACATAATCATTTGAGTTTCTTCCTCCATAGAGAGGCAATAACAGTACCAGCCTCCTTATGGTATGAGATGATTAAATGTTATTTCTATAAAGTACTCAGAAAACATAGACTGGTATTCAAATTAAGTCTAATCATATTATGAACTTGTTTGTGTCTTGGGTTGGGATGTTGGGGAATTAGATGACTCTCAAACCTGTACTTAAAGCTAGGAGAGGTCCCTTAAGGTTCCTAGAGTTGATGAATGATGACTGACCTGATGAAGAATGATTAAGTTAGGTACCTGGTCTAGGTCTCAGGAGGTTGTGTTAGCAGAAAACCAGGCAAGGTGACTGCATCAGATGTTTGGGGCCCAGAGTACATCTCATATTAATAAGTTATACTACACATTATTACATTTTACTGCATTTCTTGGTGTTCTAGATATTTTGTCCCATTTAATCATCACAGCTTTATGGGGCAAGGGCTGTTATCTCCATTTTAGAGATGGGGGAACTGAACTTAGAAAGAAATGAAGGAATTGGTCAAGGTTAGAGAAGAAGTTGGAAGGAGAGCTGGAATTTGAAAACTAAGCTACATTTCAGATGCCTGAAAACTACAGACATCTGCTTAGCATAGTTTTTAAAAGAAAAGAGAAACAAAAACTTGCAGCATTTCTTAACACCAAATTAAGAGCAAGACAACTCCCCAAAAAAGTCACCACAGAGTGGTAAAATCCAGGAATAAAATCAACATTTTCCACTCTGTGTCCTTTTTCCCTTTCATGTTCCTTCCTATGTCAAAATGCAGTTGACCTATTTCTCTATCTCCCTCAAAGTGTTCCTATACTGGTTTGTGGGAGGAGGTCAAAGGATTTCAGAAGGGCATTTCTCAAAGGCCATTTTTCCTTATATTCTAATCCACAAAGAAGCATTACAACATAAATAATTTCGCATTCATCATGACTTCACATCACTCTGAATTTACAGCAATGGCTCACTAGATCAACCACTATAGGCTTCCTTTTTCCTTCTTTTCATAGGTCAAAACAGCTCTTTTCCTTACACAGGGCTATTAGGAAATCATTTGCTCCATGGCCAATCCATGAACAATGTATATTAATCTCCTTGGGAAGGCTTGGCTTTGAAGAACTTGGGATATGCATCCTGGTTTCTGTAAGCCTTCTCCTCTTGTGTGGGATCATCCCCACCCAATTCCTTGATTGCTAGTAGCCAGGCCCATCATAAGGGTGTGTATAAATTTTTTACTTGATCTAAAAGTGTGATAGGTGACTATCACACCTGACTGACTCTAATAGGTGAGTCAGTCACTCCTTCCCCAGTCACCAAGGGCCCTGTTGAGCTTGAGAGTATCACAGACTCAGTATATTGTTCAATTAACCTGGAACATGCCTTGGTAACTGGAATTATTATATACATAGGTGTCATTTAGACAAGGTTTAGATCACCCCTTTGGAACCTACAGGCCTTGAGAGGTTTAGTTATGAATTAATAAACCCAGGGGTTCTATGGAGCAGTGTAACCTTGAACAAAATTTTTGTATTTGCAACAAATCAATGCTCGGCTTTCCCCTCCCAAAGTCAATATACAAATTATATGATATTAATGACAAATGTTTCCATATATTGAGCTCATTTAAATTATACAATCAATTGCATTTACCATTTTCCAGGAATTCAGTATTCATTATTCATTCACTCACTTAACACATACAGGGCTTACAATATCCTAGGCCATGTTAAGCACTACTGTTAGACAAGTCAGGAAAAACCAATGCCTTCATGGTGCTTGCAATGTATAAGGAAGACGGGCATTAATCAAATCACACAAACACATATAAAATGGGTTTTCTGCTTTTGGATTTAGTGCTTTGTGTATACTATGTAGTTAAATCCTCTCAACATCTCTGTGAAGTAGGTATCCCCACCTTATAATGATGAGGAAATGGAGATTTGGAGATGTAAAATAACTAGCTTAAAATTATGTAACTAGTACAAGCCAGAGCTGAGTGTTTTTTACTTAATTTTTCTACATAGGTGGATGGCATTCTGATTGGCATAAAGATTAAGAGCAGGAGCTTTAGATGCATGATGGCTACACACTGAAGATACGTTGTAGAGACATATAGCCCCAGATCCCTTCTAGCTCTTGACAGCAGTGCAGCATGAAATGGCCAGGTACAAAGATAGCCATGCTATGATGATAGGGATAAAGGGTGGAAGAAGTCTCTAAGCCCAGAGCAACTGGTGATAAGATAAATATGACAAAGACAAGGATCCCTACATCTTGGCTTAAAACAGATGTCTAATAGACAAGATTTATTCTGTAAAGGCTCTAAATAGAAATTTTGTAGCCTCAGGGCTCTGTATACAATGTTTTTTGTTTTATCTGCCAAGGATGCTTATGGCCCTGAATACCATCATGTCAGCCTAGGGTTTCTGATAGATTGGGACCCTCAACGAGATGGACACTCTGTATCCGTGATCAGAACCTTCTCGTTACTGGGGTGATGTGTAAAGCACACAGAAGGGCCTGAATAACACGGTTGCTTGTTGGGCCCAAGGCGGGTAGCCCTAATAGGGAATCTTGCTGTGTACCACAAGCTATCTTTTCAAATGACCTTTTCCAAAGTGTCATGTCAAACTGATTTACTGAAGCTTTTGGTTGGCTACCATTAGACATAATACTCCAAAATGGTAACTCAAAACTCATGATTTGTTATCCTTGCTTCTTGAGCTCTATGGGCAGGATCTGTGACCTTCAGACACACAGTGTGAGCAATGGCTTCCTGGTCACTGATAGGCACTGGGTTCCGAGTTCCTTGGAATCCATGCTACAATTGGGAATGTAAATACAATCTAGCAGGGGAAACAGCCTTCCCAACCAGAAGTGCTTATACAGGATTCACAGATCCCAACCCTGCCTTCCTGCCTCCAAGTTCCTCATTCTCACTTATCCCAATTAATGAAAATTACACACGAATGATTGCAATTATTGAATTCCCAATTGCCTGGATGACCATAGATACAAAGCACTTTCTACTAGCTCTATCATGGCTGCTTCTGTTAAATTTGAGTGGTTGTCTTCCACCAGGAATATCCCTATTTCAATTCTTCACAAATGTATGGGTATTTTAGGACTGAGCAGGCCAAGGGCATTGATAGTGATGGAGGGAGACAGCCTTCAGTTTCTGGGTAAACTTCCTCCTAGGAGTTTGGAAGTAGCTTTGGAAAAAGCTCCACAGTAAATTTAGCCTCTCTCTGGGCTTCACCTTTAGAAACAGCCTTCTTACTGTGTGTTATAGGGAGAATCAGACCTGTCCCCAAGGTCCATGACATTTGTTTTCCCTTCATTTCATTCCACTTTATCAACTGTTATCCCCACAGGTTTCAGACATTCTGATCTCTTGGTCCTCTCCCTTCCTGAGGATTAGCTGTCAGAGTTCTTCTGCCCCTTCATCTTCCCTACTCATTTATTCAACAATATGAGTACCTACTATAAGATAGACAGTGTTCCTAGAGCTAGGGATGCATCAGTGAACAAAACATCCCTGAATCCCTGGCCTCATGGAGCTGACATCCTAGCAGATCAGCTGTGTGGAAGTGAGTAGCTATTCCACCCTTACCATTGGTACCTGAGGAACCGGCACTCTCCAGAAGTGAGCAGCTTCCCTAAGCTTGGCAATGCCAGATTTCTCTCAACCTCAAAGCAAAGACACACATGAAGAGACCAAAAGGAAACTACCACTCCCTAAACTGCAAATAACTGCAAATTTGGCATGCACAGTGTTGTCATGTGTTTCCCCACCACCCACCTCCCTTTTCTGCTTCTTGGTATATGCAATGGTTAATATTAAATTTGGGAGAAGGCCAGTATTAAGGTGAATGTAGTTTACTACAGCTCTTAAGTTTGTAATCAAATGGAAAAGAAAAGCCAGTGGTGAGAAAGGAGAGAAGTACCCATACAAATAGATATGCACACACATCCTCTCAGTGTGGTTAAGTCCCCTGGGTAAGGAGATGTCATAGTATAAGTGAGTCTGAGATAGTTCAACTCTAATAAAATAGAACAATGAGAGGATTATCAAGGTGATAATTCAATAGGTTTTACAATGTTCTTCATCTCTAAAATCTATAACAGTATGAGATGAATTGTTCGGAAACCTCAAAAGTTAACTCTCCACCACTCCTCCTCCACCACCCCAAGGCCCAGGGTGACCCAACGCGGTCATGTGCCACTGGGTCCTTCTGCTGTTCTAGGAAACATCAACCCTTTTTGGCTGGAAGCGCTTTAGTAGGCCCTGACGGATCTGCTTGGACTTGATACAGTACACAATGGGGTTCATGAAGGGCGGGACCAGGAAGTGCAGGTTGGCCATGAGCACTGCCAGAGCAGGGTAGCTGTGCTTCTCTACTCGGTGCAGCACAGACAGCCCCAGCTTAGGCAAATAAAAGATGAGAACAATGCAGAGGTGTGAGACACATGTATTGAGGGCCTTGAGCTGTTCCCCAGGTGATGCAATGCCCAGCACAGTCCGCAGGATCAGGGTGTATGACAGCATGATGAGGGAGGAGTCGAGGCACAGTGAGAGGAGGATGGAGACCAGGCCAACCAAGCTGTTTATTCTGGTGTCTGAGCAGGCCAACCCCACAAGGTCACAGTGCAGGCAGTAGCAGTGAGAGAGTACACTGATCTGGGGAAAGAGCAGACGCCGCAGGAGGATGGGTGCTGGGAGGTTGAGCAGGACAGCCCTCAACAGAATGGCGGTTCCCACTTTGGCCATGGCTGAGGGGGTAAGGATTGTGGCATAGTGCAAAGGGTCCCGGATGGCAATAAAGCGGTCGAAGGCCATGGCTAGCAGTACACCAGATTCCACGTAGGTGAAGGCATGGATGAAGTACATCTGTGCTGTGCAGAGATCAAAGGGCAGCTCACGAGCTCCCAGCCAGAAGAGCTGCACCATGGTGGGAAAGGTGGAGGCACAGAGACCTAGATCAGAGGCTGCCAGAATGGACAGGAAGATGTACATGGGCTCATGTAAGGTTGGATCTGTGTGGATCAGGAAGAGGATGATACTGTTACCCAGGATGGAAACCACACAGATGAGGTTGACGGGGATGGAAACCCAGTGATGAGAGGCTTCCAGGCCTGGGAAGCCAGTGAGCAGGAAAGTAGAGTGACCAGAGGTGCTGGTGTTGCAGGAGGACATAGTGATTCCAGGAGGCAGTTGTCCACCCTAGGAGTAAGGCATTCGTTCATTTGATCATTACTTGTAAAGTCCCTGCTAAGCGTGGGCTGGGAAGAAAGAGCCACCCCATCACACATTCTTAGGCCATGAAATAAAACCCATTCCTCTTAGGAGCTCCATTCCCCTCCATTTCCTGGCTGGTTCAAATAAAGTGGCATTGAATAAATTTTCCAAGTTGATCTCTGCATATTGTTTACAGCTATTTCTTTAGCCACTCAGCAACTATCTCCCCTTTGGCCTAAACATCCTCCTTTTTTTTCACTTAAGTTAAACCTAAAAGCCTCTTCCTCCAGAGTACCTTCTCAGACTAAATACCAAAGAAAGGAGAATAATTTTCTGTAGAAATTTAAAATAATATTAGAAATAAGTTTAAGCTCCATTTCTATTTACTCCTAGAGGTGAGTTTTCTAGTCTGACAGATCTGTTAACAAATACACCATAAAGGACACATTCAAACAAATGATCTGTTTTCAAAACTGTCCTCTTAGGACACTGGTTGCTTATTCCTCTGGTGCTGTTATGGAACATAATCTGTACTCCTGTTCTAGAAATGCCTTTGGGGCCCAAAATAGGTTCTTTAAATGTGCATCATGGTGACAAAGTTCTCTCTTGTGAAGATGAATTGGCTTAAAGGAAGTATTCCAGAGTTCAAGGCTAAGTCTGGTAAATAAGATGCTAGTTTGCCAGATGCATTCACTTTTCTTACTCTACTTCCCCAACCCTACCTCCACTTCACTGGTTACTAAAAGCTTGCCTATTTTCTTCTGATCCTACCTTCAAAACTGTCTTGTTGTTGTGGACTCAATTAGAGAAATTTTCCTCTAAAATATCTCTGCTGCAGCCACCTTACTATAAAAGTCACCTTACTATAAAAGGGCCCAAGCACTTTGAAGTTCTCCCCAGCTGGGGACAGAAGACAGAGGCTGACAGGTCTTGAGGGGCATCACCTGAAGAGCCAGGCAGAGCAGCATGAGCTTCCAGAACCCCAGGGTTAAGAATGCTATACCAAGGAGCCCAGAGTGTAGTGTGTAAGCTCATCTGTTTTCATAACCTCACATAGCACTTTTAAGCTACACCTTTTCCCCCAAACTTCTCTCCTCAGAATAGGACTCATCTCCATTTGTCTGCCAACCACCTCACACTGGTTTGCATTGTAGACTGAATGTCCTGAAGAACCACAAACTCTAATTCCTCTGCTCTCCCGCTCTCTCCCCAAAGCTCACTATCCAGTACCTGTTTGTGAGTGCCTCCCTTCCTTTCCTGTTACCCATGAAATACCTGGGGGGGGGGGGGAATTTTGTATGCCCTTTCACTTTGTAACATAGTCTCCAAATCCTCCTATCTTTAAACTCTCCCCTCCTTGCAGATCCCAATGAAACTAATCTAGCTGAATCATCATTTCCCTGAATATTATAACAGCCTAACTGTCCCACTTTTCTTCTTTCTATATTCTGATTCCTCTTCCAAATTTCCATTAGAATTATAATCTAAATATTTATGAAAATACAAGTATGAACACTTAAATTAGTATATGTGATCAAATCTCTATTAGGAAGAAGTCTTCTATCACAACCGTGTTTCATGATCATCAATGGCTCCCTGATACCTGCAGGATCAGGTCTAAGCAAGATCCTCACACTGAATCCAGAAGAGGAAAGACCTTGTCCATCCTACATCCCTAGTCTTTTCAATCACTTCTAGGTATTATAAACTTTTAGGACATTTTTCTGCTCACCAAATTTACCATGTTTTATCATTTTAAAAATTTTATTAAAATATACACATAGAAAGGTATGTATATCATAAATGTAAATCTTGATGAATTTCCACAAAGTGAAAACTACACCCATGTAATAAACACCCAGATCAAAAACCACAATATTGTCAGCACCCCCAAAACCCCCTGTGAACTTTTCTAGATGCTCCACCTCTTAGTGATAACCACTATCCTGATGTCTACCACAGATGAATTTTGCCTATTTTTGAAATGTATATAATTAGAATCATATAGTATGTACTCATTTGTATCATTCACTCAACTTTACATCTGTGAGATTCATCCATATTGCTTGACGCAGTTGTATATTGTTCATTCTCATTGCTGCACGATTTTCCATTGTGTGAATAGACTACAATATATTCATCCATTCTATTACTGATAGACATTTGGATAATTTCAAGTGTGGGGCTATTATAAATAGTGCTGCCATAAACACTAATACATTTCTTTTGTGAATGCATGTATGCATTTACGTTTGGTGTATACCTAGGAGTGGAATCATTATGTCACAGGCTACGCATATAGTCAGCTTTCGTAGATTCTTCCAAACAGCTTTTGAAAGTGATTGTACCAATTTACACCCACACCAACAACATTGGAGAGTTCAATTGTTCCACGTGTCCATCAGTGCTTTGTTTGTTCTTGGCCTTTTTAATTATAGCTATTCTGGGGGTGTGTAGTAGCCTTGCCTTGTGGTTGTAATGCATATTTCTCTGATTTCTAATAAAGTGAGCACCTTACATGTTTTCTGGCTATTTGAATATCTCCTTCTGTGACATTCTTAAGTCTTTTACTCAATTTTCTATTGGGGTGCCTGCATTTTTCATATTGTTTTGTATGAGTTCTTTAGATTGAATAGCTACTGTGCATTTTTATATTTTTAAGTGGCTGGGCCATTTTCTAATTGCAATTCTTATGAAACTTATTTAATCTTGACAGGCTTCTATTTCCTGGGTCTGTTTTCAATATCTTCACACATGAACAAGCTGAAGTCTGCAGTCAGATGCCTCACACGATACCTAAAACACTGTGTACTCTTCACAACGTTAGTTAACTACGCTTTCGTATTCAGTAAATGTTTAAGACTCTTTTAAGGCACTCCTTTATAATGAAAACTGAGAAAGGTAAGTCCTTGGACAGTATCAAATTTCCATCGTTCCTTCTTTTGCCTCTGTTCTTCTACGTATCTCTTTAGTGAACTGAGATAAAACTGAGGAAATGTTCATAAAAGGAGTCATTTCACTTGTCTGAATCCTCTCAGCAATGTCCACAGGTTGAGTTCAGTATTGCTCTGTACGTGCTGCCTTCATCAACAAGTCACACCAGTCTACTTTTTTTTTGTTTTAATCATATGTGTCCTGACTTTCTCCCGGCCAGTGCGAGAAGTGTTTGCCTCAAATAACTGGCTCTTTCAAGCACCAATTGACTCAACAATATGTGGTTATTGCAAAACCAGAGGCAGAATGAGAATCATCTCTTTTTTATTTATTTTTTTTTATTTTTTTTTTGAGACAGAGTCTCACTCTGTTGCCCAGGCTAGAGTGCCCTGGCATCAGCCTAGCTCACAGCAACCTCAAACGCCTGGGCTCAAGCAATCCTTCTGCCTCAGCCTCCTGAGTACCTGGGACTACAGGCATGCAACACCATGCCCACCTAATTTTTTCTATATATATATTTTTTTTTTTTTAGTTGGCCAATTAATTTCTATTTATAGTAGAGACGGGGGTCTCACTCTTGTCCAGGCTGGTTTCGAACTCCTGACCTTGAGCGATCTGCCCACCTCATCCTCCCAGAGTGCTAGGATCACAGGCGTGAGCCACCATGCCCGGCCCACACCAGTCTATTTATAATGCATCTGAGCAACTGTCAAGGTCAGGGCCATGCTGCACAACTGCAGGGGGCGCCATACACATTCTAGTCCGTGTGAATGGCCCTTCTGGAGTTGTGGCTCTCAGCCTGTGCTGTCATAGAGGATGGCCCTGACCATGAGCCAGAAACTACATTGCTGACCCCTCACATTGGTGGGAAAATGGATATCAGACCCTGACAATGGTGGGAGAGAGCATGGAGTGTGAAAGTACACTGGCAGAGGAGGTCAAGGGAGGCTACTTAGTTCAAGGAGGAAATATCTGTGTCCTGAACCAGAAAATGTGTGTCTTCCTTATCACCGTAAACCTAGTATCTGGCATAGTGCTCAGCATAGCGTCATATAGGTTTGTAACAACCTTCTGTCCACAGCAGGCCAAAGTGAAAATTACATGTCCACAATCCCAGCTGAAGAAGAGTCAGAGAGCTGTCTTCTTGGGCACATGCCAACTTGGATACTCCATCTCTCTGTGGTTCCTAAAGATCCATACAGCACTGCGGTACAGTTAAAGCCACCCTGGACTGTCCCTTTTTTTTTTTTTTTCCTTTTTGACATGTTTCTTGCTTTCTGATACTTCTTCAAGGTCCTAAGTTTATTAAATGATAGTAAGAATCAGAAAATAACATGTCTGTCTTTTATACATGCACTTTACATACATTACTTAATTCTCCAGCCCTGTGGGCATTTTTCCATTTTCTGATGAGAAAATCGTGACTCAGGGAGGCTAAGTAAGTTTCCCAAGGTCGTGCAGTTAGGTAGTAGAGCCAGGACTTAAATCCAAGTTGGCCTAAAGAGAAAGCCTATTTGCTTAATTCCTTCAAATAAAGAAGAGCAATTCTGACACTTTGACACTTCAGATGTTATCAGATCCTTTGCCCATAGGATAATTTAAAGGCAAGGTTTTTTTGTCCCCTCTTTTTAACCCCATTTCCCTTTAAAGCAGAGGTTTGAGATGGGAATAAGGTCACCCACTAAGAGAAGCAGCCTTCAGAACAATCCAACCAGGCTGCTCTGCCTCCCATCACTCCCAGTTTTTCCAACCTTCCCACACAGGTTGTGCCCCATCCTCTGGATACATGGCCAAAGTTATCTTCCACATCCCAACTGTACCCAAGATCCAAGAATGCAGCAGTGTCTGACACAAGGGAGGCTGCATCCTCCTGCTGCTGCTCCAATGCTGTGTGGGTGACAAAGGAGTTCACCAAAAAGCTGTGTCTTCGTCATATAAGAAAAAGGACAATGATTCTAACCTCACAGAGTGGTTATGAACATGGGAAAGACTACAAACTATTTAGCACATCACAAGCATGTATTAAAACATAATTATAACCAGATCCCAAACCCTAGGATTTCACAGCTAGTGTCTCTTGAAGTCTCCCTTCTTTCAAAGGCTATATGTGGCATTATTCCTTTTCTACAGAAGAGGAAATAGAGTCTAGAGGTGAGCAAACCTGCCAAAGACCACATTAAGAGTAAGCAGAAGGGACCAGCTTCAAGTACATGTTACTTGCTTCAAAGATCATGCATCTGTCTGTTCCTCAGCATTTTCATCCCTAAATTTTTTTTTAAATATTTTTCTCTTGAGATAAGTACTGTGTTATGCTTCTTTCTGTTAGTTATGATCATTATTAGCATATTAATGCTGAAAATATCCATCTGCAAAGAGGAAATAGGATGACATATTCATGGGATCTCCTCATATGCCACCCCTGTTTCTTCCCGACCACCTACATGCATCAACACTTGAGGATCCCCATGGAAAAGTCCTACTAAGACCAAAGGGGCTGTGTGCTTATTGACTGTCCCTGTGTTACATACTGTTGGAGTTTAATTACAGCCTCATAGCTTAGGAAGAAAAAATTTCTTACCAAAGCTATAATCTCCTGAAAGAACAATGGAGAAATTTGATAAAACTGTATGTGGGAAAAAATAACCATGGCAGTAGAAAGATAGAGACAGATGATAGATGATGGATAGATAGGTAGATGGACTGAGCAGGAGTCAATGCAGACAAGACCCTCTGGAGGAGGTGGAATAAAATTAAACTACAGTCACTGCTCTTCTATCATCTTACTCATCCAGGTTCTAGAAGACAACAAATAGTGCAAAGACTGTTTCTTTCTCTAATCAAGGAAATCTATCCTCAAGAGCCAATCTATGAGTCACAGAAAGGAAATGGCTCAGCTTAGAGAAGGTTGGAGACTGTCCTCCACCAAGGTTTCTGTGGCAACAAGGCATCAGTCTCTAGCACTCCAGGGAATGTGAGGCGTTAAGCCTCTGGCTTCACCAGCTGAGTCCTGGGGCTGCAGAAGCCCCAGGCCTGGAGCCAAGAGAGAAGTTTCAGAAAAATAGGCCCTGGTACTACATCCCTAGCCTAGTAAAGGCTGTCAGGAGCTGGGAACTTAAGTCTTCCCCAAGCCCATGACGCTGTTGTGCTTTCGCCAAAATTAGCTCTAATACTGCTCTGCTCTGCTCTGCTCTGCAATAAGCTTTGCATAAACCTGTATAGGCCAAGCACCTGTAACTGGGAAGTCACAAATTGTCTGCAGGTCCCCTAGTTCCCTTAAAACAACTCAGACCCCCTCCATCCCTACTGCTCTCTAACTGTTTGGAGCTTTTATTATAGCGTTGAATGGAGGATGTGTGGGGAGAGGTCCTTGTCTCCCTAACTCCTTCCGCCCCATACCACTTACAAACTGAGAGACACTCAGAGGCTACTGCTAAGCATTAACAAAGAACTTAGATCCTGAAAGTTATTGATGAAATTGCAGTGGGATCTGATTAAAGGAATAAAATTAGAGTTTCTCAAAATGTTTTAGTTTATTTATACATTTGGGATGTATATAGAAAAAAATCATTAACAAAATCTTATCCTAGAAGTCTTTTTTCATATCTTTTATTTAATCTCTTTAAATATTTTTAAATAGAGATTCTCTCCAAATCTGACCGTGTAAGTGTTGCCTCATTTTGAAAGCTGGTTATCAAAATCCTTGATTAAATTTAAGTGGTGAAGCCAGGGTCTGGAATGGGTCAAGAATATCTCTAGTATTGAAGATATTAAATTTTAAATGCTAGGTAGATGGATAAACAACCTAGTGCAGAGACCTTTTGCATAAGTCATTGGCATCTGTGAATATTTTGTAACATGGCCTTCTGTGATCTTCCCTCCAGAATTAACACAGATAAATCTGGGAAGCTATCTGCTAGCTGCTGAGCTATCTGCAAATATGATCTCTTTAACTTCCTTCAATGTCTTTAACAGCATAAATACTGTGTGTTCTAATATAAGCATGTATCTCATATTGGCATTTCAGAAGTTGAGACAGTTTGGCATATTGCATCCTAGGTAGAGAGCACAGGGTTAGAAGTGTATGCTCAAGATCCAGACTGTCTGGGTTTAAATCTTGGCTTTACTACTTCATAAAACCATGGACAAATTTCTTAACCCCTCTGTCCTAAATGCTCTCACTTGTGAAAGGGAAATAACAAGAGAATTTCTGTCATTGAGTGGTAGTGAGGTTAAATAAAGAAGGTTAAATAAAGAAATCATAAGCCCATCATAAGTAGTAACCACAATCAGCTGTCACCTAGGTGCCAGCCTTCTCAACCTGAGTCATCCTAGAATAAGATGGAGTGACTTCCCTCTGCCCCTGCTCAAACTAGTCAGAATATGTCATCTACGGAAGGTTTAATTAAGCACCTAAACCCCAGACTGATCCACAGTTGATACCCTAGGCCTGTCTTTGTCCCACAAGCAGAAGTCCCACAGTAGGATGCAGGATACCTATCACATTCAGCCTATGTTAGGAGCACTGCAGATGAGCCTGCAGGACCATCAATAAATTGGATTTTCCAGATTTGACCAATTGGTTGAGGATTGAAGAGGAGCCGTGTTTCCTTTCATCATGAGGTGACCATGTTCCTTGGCCAGATCATTAAGGAATAATCAAACTCAAAAAGGGTAACAATGTGATAAGAATTCATCACAGATGCCTACTCAAGCTCATTACGTTACAAGAGGGAGGATCAACAAAGGTGTTAAGGTCATTCTCACCTGAAATAGTAAGACTTGGAGGGAAGTTGCCTCCCCTAAACATACTATCCAGTGCTGCATAGCACTGCCAGGCCTTGGCACCCAGGCCACAGCCCAGACCCCAGCGCTGACACCCTGGTCCCTGTACTCACCACAACTCCAGAGCTTGTCTTCTCTCATCTGTCCCTCTTCTTGGAAAATCATTTCTTGCCGTGTCCATAAAGGCCCATACTTTATAATCCTCTTGGTGGAGGTAGGGAAATAACAGGTCTGCTGGGATCCAGATACAAATCCAAGAGATTTCCATAGTTGAACATCCTGAACCCCCTGAGTTCTGGGCCAGGCAGCTCTGGGACTTGGAAGGAAGCATCAGGCAGTGCATCCTGATGATTTTTCTTATGGGGCACCAGAGGGATTCTAAGATGTCCGGTACTGAGTACCTGCACTTTCTAAAAAGCCAGGCTATGAATTTCCTGGTGGCAGATGGAAGCCACCAATGGGGAGAAAAGAGGATAGCTAGAGACTGGGACACATTCTGTCCTTCTGGGACAACAGAGGCCATCAGGAATTTCCATTTCTGGAAAGAATGAGCACAGGCTCTTTCCAAATTCTGCCACAGGGATATCAGGCAGTCTAACCAAATGCATGAGTGCTTTAGGCATGGGAGCATGCTAAAGAGGAGAAAAGAGGTTCTCTGACTTTATGCCTGTACCTAGGGAATGAAGGTGACTGAAAATAAAGCTATACTGATGAAGCAATGCCTCTCTCTTCCAGCGATACCCTTAGAGATCATCGAGCATGATGCAGTAGAAAAGCTATGATCTATTTCTGGGTCTGTCACTTACTGTGTGATAACGGGCAAATTACTTTACCTCCTTGAGGTGCTTAGGCTTTATTTGTAAACTGGGGATAATGGTTATTTCATGGAATCATATTAGAATATATTAATATGAAGGTACTCAGAAGGGCTGGCAAACTCCACATGTACTATCTTTCCTTTCCAATAAAAAATTGAGAACTTGTTTCAGTAACCTATCTGGACTCCTCTACATCCAGCATGTTACAATACTCTTCCCCTACCACTCGTGGTCAGGGTTTGTTTGTTTAATAAACTTTTTATTTTGCATTTACAGAAAAGTTGCAAAGACAGAGTGACAGAGTTTCTATATATCCTTCATCCTTTTTTTTTTTTTTTTTTCAGAGGCAAGACCTTGCTCTGTCACCCAGGCTAGAGTGCAGTGGCCTGGTCACAGCTGACTGTAGCCTCAAACTCCTGGGCTCAAGTGACCCTCCCTCTTCAGCCTCCCAAGTAGCTGCGACTATAGTGCATGCCACCAATGCCTGCAGGAAATGATACAGTCTGCAGTGATGTGAAGCAGAGTCATTTTCTGAGTGTCTGCAAATTCAGTTACAGTTGTCTCCTTCAATTTTTTTTCACTCTGTTTTCATTCTGCTTTCTGGGCCTGTTTATGTGCCCCATCTGGCCGATTTTTTTTTTAGTTTTTTTTGCTTTCCTTAATGTTAACATCTTACATAACCATGGTACATTAGTCAAAACCTAGGTGTTGGCCGGGAGTGGTATCTCACGGCTGTAATCCTAGCACTCTGGGAGGCTGAGGCGGGAGGATCACTCGAGGTCAGGAGTTTGAAACCAGCCTGAACAACAGCAAGACCCCGTCTCTACTAAAAATAGAAAGAAATTAATTGGAAAACTAAAAATATGTAGAAAATTAGCTGGGCATGGTGGCGCATGCCTGTAGTCCCAGCTACTCAGGAGGCTGAGGCAGGAGGATCGCTTGAGCCCAGGAGTTTGAGGTTGCTGTGAGCTAGGCTGACGCCACAGCACTCTAGCCTGGGCAACACAGTGAGACTCTGTCTCAAAAAAAAAAAAAAAACAAGGTATTAATTATTGGTACATTGCTATTAATTCAAGTCCAGGCTTTGTTTGGATCTCACCAGTTTTTCCACTAATGTCTTTTTTCTATTCCAGGATCCAATCCAAGTTACCACATTGCATTTAGTCATTATTTCTCCTTAGTTTCTCAATCTTTCCTTGGTTTCCATGACCTTGAGTGTTTTGAACACTGGATAGGTATTTTGCAGAAGGTCAGAGTTTTTAATTCCCCAACTTCAGCCATCTCCTCTTTCTTGCTTTCCAGCATGGAAAAGAAGACAATTCAGAGGTGACAGACTATATGCTACCAATGTCCTGGCTCCTCTTTGTTCCACTGTAGGTCCCAATGTGTCTTGGAGATTGGAGAACAGGATGTTTCAAAGTTCAGTCTGCTTGATGCCATTAGCAGTCCCTGAGATCCTCCAAGTGGTTCTTCCAACCTGGAAACCAACTTCTGTCCTCCCAGGCTACAGCCCAATATAGGCCTTCCCATACCTATCACACACCTTATTTTTATGCATTGAAATTTAAGTTAGAAATTTGCAGGTTCTTACAGACATACAGTAAACTGAAGCTTAGAGAAACAGGCACCCAGCTAGTAAATAGCAGAGTCAGCACTGAATCCATGTCTGTCTTATCAAGAGACCCGTATTCTTTTCTACCCCTCCCAACAATGGTTTAGTCAATGCTGCAGGAAACTACCGAGTCCGCAGTGATGTGAAGCAGAGTCGTTTCCTGAGTGTCTGCAAATTCAGATACAGTTGTCTCCTTCAATTTTTTTCACTCTTTTCATTCTGCTTTCTGGGCTTGTTTATGTGCCTGGTATCAAATCTGAGTACAGTAGCACAGTGTGGACATTAGATATCAACTGATAAAGCCTTTTGCTGAGCAAAAATTCTCTTAAAAACAGAACTAGAAATTTCAAAGAATGAAGTGTTTTTAGGTTTCTTAAATCTATAATAAATATCAAAGTTCAACTGACTTTTTACCTTAAGTTATAAGGTACAAAAATAAAAATAAAAAGACAGATGTCTGGGATGGAATGAATTGAGAACTCCAGCCTCACCAACCTTCCTCTTTTTTCCTCTACAGTTTATGGCCACACACCTACTAGCTGCCCTGCAGCTTCTGCTTGCACAGGATAGTCTGTTTTCTCTGGGATTTCACTAAAATGAGGGTCTTCCCTGGACCTTTCATTCTTGAGCACCTGTGCTTACTATGTTGTCTCAAGCCAGTGTTTCACTCCTGTAAGCCTCGGTGTCCCCACCTATGATGTGAAGATAATAATCCCCAAGTAACCAAATTGTTGTGGCTTAAATAAAATAAAACCTGACATAGCATTACTCACAATAACCAAAAGGTGGAAGAAACACAGGTGTCCATCAACAGATGAATGGATATACATACAATGGAATATTTATTATTCAGTCTTGAAAAGAAAGGAAATTCTGACACATGCTATATGGAAGGACCTTAAGGACATTATGCTAAGGGAAATAAGCTAGTCATAAAATGACAAATACTTTATGATTCCACTTATATCAGGTACCTGGAAAAGTCAAATTCATAAAGAAAATAGATCTTTCTTATATAGATCTTTCATTTCCTTAGTTAGATTGATTCCTAGTATATTATACTTTTTGTAACTATTATAAATGGGATTGCTTTCTTAACCTTTTTTCAGATTGTCCACTGTTGGCATATATAAATGTTACTGATTTTTGTATGTTGATTTTGTATACAGCAACTTTACTGAATTCATTTATCAGCTCTAACAGTTGTTTGGATGGGTCTTTATGTTTTTCTAGGTATAAGATCATGCCATCTACAAACATGGCTAATTGGACTTCTTCCTTTACAATTTGGATGCCCTTTATTTATCTTTCTTGCCTAATTATTCTGGCCAGGACTTACAGTATGATGTTGAATAAAAGTGGCGAGAATGGGCATCCTTGTTTTGTTCCAGTCCTTAAAGGAAAGGCCTTCAATTTTTCCCCATTCAATAGGATTTTGGCTGTGGGTTTGTCTTATGTGGCCTTTATTATTTTGAGGTATGTTGCTTCTATACCCATTTTGATGAGGGTTTTTTTAAACATAAAGAGATGTTGAATTTTATCAAATGCTTTTTCAGCATTTATTGACATAACTGTATGGTTTTGTTCCTGATTCTGTTGATGATTCATAATATTTAGATGCTTTTTAAAGATACAGGAAATTGGTTGGATATCCTAATGAGGAAGGTTAGAAGGAGAAGGAAAGAGGGCCCAGAATATAGCTCTGGGCCTTTCCAACACTATAGTGGAGGGAAAGGGGCCAGCAAAGAAGACTCAGAGTGGCCAGATGGAAAGGGAGGGGAAAAAAACTCAAAAAAGCTTTCTTTGGTATTATGAGAAGAGAAAAAACAATGCTCAAAAAACTATAAAATAAAACTCTGATTAAGAAATTGAGGAGGACACAAAAAATTGGAAAGATATTCCATGCTCATGGATTGAAAAAACTAAAAATAGACCTACCATTATGAGCCAGCAATTCCACTATTGGGCATATATTCGAAAGAAAGGAAATCAATATATTGAAGGAATATCTGCACTCCCATGTTTATTGTACCACTATTCAAAATGGTCAAAATATAGAATCAACCTCAGTACCCATCAATGAATGGACAGAGAAAATATGGTATATATAACATTGGAACATTATTCAACCACAAAAAGAATGAAGTCCTGTCATTTGCAGCAACATGGACAGAACTAGAGGCAATTATGTTAAGTAAAATAAGCCTAACACAGAGAGACAAATACTGTATCATTTCACTTATATGTGGGAGCTAAAAAGAAGTGGATCTCATAAAGATAGAGAGTAGAATGGTGGCTATCAGAGGCTGGGGAAGGGCTGGGGAGAGGAGAGGAAGAAGGGGAAAAAATATATATGTGTGGTTATTATCACTGAACTGTACATGTAAAATGGTAAAGATGGTAAATTTTTATGTATGTTTTACCTCAATAAAAAAGTACAAAAAAAATTCACAACTAATATCAAGTGAATGTCTTAGGTGGGTAATGGAGGATACACTTAAAATATGTGAAGAAACAATCATCTAGAAGTATCTGTGATTGTCATATTTTTTCATGATAAACATCCTCATAAAGGAGGGAGTATATTATAGAAAATACAATTTACATTCTCCTCTCTTACTATATTCTACCACTGCCAATCCTTGTCTTGCTTTTGCATAAAGTTCTTTCACTCAGCAAGTAAAAATGTATCATTTGAAAATAAAGTTTGGTTTTTTTATATGTAAAAAAAAAGAAAGAATGTTGCTGGGGAGTCGGGGTGGGGGTCCGGGGACAGTGGGGAATTATTGTTTAATGAGCATAGAGTTTCAGTTTGCCATGATGAAGTCCTGGAGATGGATGGCGATGCTCACACAACATGAGTGTACTTTTTGCCACTTAACTGTACACTTAAAAATGGTTAAGATGGTAAATGTTCTGTGTATTTTACCACAATTTAAAAATAAAAATAATATAACCTGATAATATCCCTAGCTCAGTGGCAAGAACACTGTTGTCTCTCAATAAATGTCAGTTCCCTTCTTACCGCTCACTGATGTGACACCAGCTTTGGGGGTCATGCAGTATAAATCTCTCACACCCAGATGTTAAAGAGCATCAGTCACGTGAAAGAGAATTCCCTTCTGGAAGTAGGAAGCACTTGAGGGAGAGCACTAGACACTTTTCTCTGCATCCAAACCTCCTTAAAAGCAGCTTCCAGACGTGGACATAGCATCTAGGTGTGGGGCGATGACCAGTGTCAAAGAAAAAACTCCTCCTGTAGATAGGACATCCTACAAGATCAGATCATGCACACTGGAGGGCGTGTGCCTAGGATAGGGGACGGTGACACCGGCTGAGCTGCTCTAGCTGCGTCCCAGCCCCCTAAAGCCTCAGACAGCTGCCGCGCCCAACTCCAGCTCCACCTACTGCCCTCCCTGTCTCCCTCCTACTCCCCTGCCCTCCCTCTCTCCCCCCCCACTCCCCTTCCCTCTCTTTCCCCCACTCCCCTTCCCTCCCTCTCTCCTCCTCCACTCCCCTGCCCTCCCTGTCTCCCTCCCACTCTCCTGCCCTCCCTCTCTCCCCCCTACTCCCCTGCCCTCCCTCGCTCCCTCCCACTCCCCTGCCCTCCCTCTCTCCCTCCCACTCCCCTGCCCTCTCCTTTCCTTCTCCCCACACCCGTTTCACTTCTCCCTGCCCCTGGCTCCTCCCACTCTCCGCCCCGTTCCGCCCGTTTCCTTTAAGTCCTGCCAGTGAGAGGAAAATGAAAGTGAAATAGGGAGCCGGCCTTCTTGAGTCTGCTCATCCGGTGAGTGAACCCCGCTAGTCCAAGGGACTCCTGCCCTCCCCAGGAGACCCCCCTCCTCCGCCCACTCCAGCTGTGAGGAGCCCCTTCTGACCGGCCCCCACTCCTAGAGCCTGCCCCATTTGCCCCTTCTCCGCTTCCCGGCTCACTCAGCCCAAGCCCAGCAGTTGTTTCCGCGATGGCCCGTCTTCCCGGGAGGGGGCTGGGGTGTGACTGTGACTTCGGAGTCACCCCGCAGTGGCTGGAGCTGCCCTGAGACTGGCACCTGAGCTGGGGGCAGGGGCAGGTGAAGTTGTGAGAACCAGGACCGTAACCTCGCCCAGTGTGGGGGAGGTCTGCCGTGCTGGGGACTCCCATCGCCGAAAGTCTCCGCCTATCCCACCCAGGAGTGAGAGAGGCAGGCTGTTCAGGACCTCCAGCTAGAAATGTATGCGCTTTCAAGACTGCTCTATGCCCTAGAGGACATGAAGACAGGAAGTAGGTTTGGAGCAGCTGAGAGAAGAGCCCAGGAAGTGCACTCAACACCTGTGTACATGATTGTAGAAATCAATGAACATGTAGGCAAAGCAGCAGCATCTCTGGCACGTGGCAGGTCCGTGGTCAATGGCCACTGTTCCTATGATAATAATGCTCCATTATAATCTGCATCATATCAGCAACACGGGGTAGGGGGGGCCTGCTGGCATGAGATGGGAGAAGATGGATGAGAACTGAGGGTTTGAGCAGGGATGGACGTAATGAAAAAGCTGTCAACAGCTTTAGCTCTGAGGTTCCCACCAATTTTCCCTGCCTCTTTGGGGGATGCAGTTTCTCCTTCTGACTGACTGGATCAAGGGACCAGACTATGGAGGAGAAGTTCTTGTTGTTCCGGTTGATGTTCTTATGTTTTCTTGTTTTCATCCTTCCAGTTCACTCTCCCTCTATTTTCCCTTGCATTGTTTTTCTCATACAAACTTCCTCTCACCTTCTCTTTTCCCTTTCTTCTCTCCCCACCAGGTCTCCACAGTGTTGCTTAACTGGAACGTGTCACCCCTATGGCCTCAGCAATGCCCCTGGCAATGATGTGGGAGGAGGTCACGTGCCCTGTCTGCCTGGATCCCTTTGTGGATCCTGTGAGCATCGATTGTGGCCACAGCTTCTGCCAGGAATGCATCTCTGAGATTGGGAAAGACAAGCGCAGCATCTGTCCTGTGTGTCGGCAACGCTTTGTGCTCAGGAACCTCCGGCCCAACCGGCAGGTAGCCAACTTGTTGGAAAACCTTAGAAAAATCAGCCAGGATGCCCCCAAGGAGGGCACACCGGGGATGCGGTGTGCAGCACATGGAGAGAAACTTCACCTGTTCTGTGAGAACGATGGGAAGATCCTTTGCTGGGTGTGTGCCCAATCTCGTAAACACCGTGACCACTCCATGTTCCCCGTGGAGGAGGCTGCCCAGGAGTACCAGGTGAGGCCTTAACACAGAGACACCAACAGGAAGGAAGAAGGTGGGCCATGATAAGTGCTTTGTTCCACAGAGGTGGGGATGGGAAGGAGTCACCTCTGGAGCTGAGGGGATGGGGAAAGGAGGGGCGTTCTTCCTTCCATGTGTAATCTAAGGGGATAATTGCAGGCTAAACACAACCTTCTCATTCCCTAGGAGCAGGGGCTATGCTATGGTACAATGATTCAAGGATCACCCTATCCTACTACTTGGTCTGGTTTGGGACTAATCTGTTATGTGTCTCTGCAGGAGAAGCTCCAGGTGGCATTGGAAAAACTGAGAAAAAAACAGGAGGCGGCTGAGCGTTTGGAAGTGGAAGTTGCAATGAAGAGAGCAGATTGGAAGGCAAGAGTCATGTCCTGAAGGCGGGGCAGGGCCCAGGGTCCTGGACTCACAGCCTTAAGAGTAGCCATCTCTGTCTGAGGAATGAGATATACCAACTGTCCTCTAGATCTCCAGATAGAGGGGATAAAAAGAATAGAGGCTCAAAGGAGAGCTCCCCATAAAGGCATAAAGATCAAGAATCATGGAAGAAGGTTCTCAGAGGGTTGAGCTATACCCTAAAGCTCCCTGCTCCTCTGAGCTCAGTCTCGGGGGCTGACAGCATCAGTACCTTGTTGTCTGGGACAGAGGTACCCTAGGAGAGAAGCCCAACTGCTAGGTCTTTCAGGAAATAATAAGGGCTGTGAGGAATAGACTTCAGGGAACCATCAAGGCCTGAGGTAGAAAAACTCATCTGACTAGTTGGTTGCTTGACTGTGTCGAGGTGGCTGGTCCACAATAATAATGGAGAACCAAAGTTCATTCCACACTGGTGATTTGTTAGTAGATGTGGGGCATGTCAGGCATTAGAGAGAAGTGGAATGGACAGTGCATTCCAGAACAGGAAGATTTGAGATTGAGGAAGGGTGAGTCAGGCTGTGGTGGCAAAAGGAATCATCCTGTGTCATTGGGTAGGCTTCCAGCTCCTGGCAGGAAAGGGAGAGAAAAGAAGGTCTCAAAGCCACCCTTTCCCAGGACATAGGGATGGTAAATGATACTGTGAACCTGACTTTGTGAGTAAAAACAGGTGTTCCTCTCTTGGTAACTCACTGAGACATGAAGACAAAGCAACACATTTGAGTGGTGACTGGGCTTTAGAAGAGAGGTTGAAAAAAGTCTTTGATACAACAGGTTCGTGCAGTTATGGTTGTAGGCCAGCTACAATGTGCTCCCTACCAATCCCATTCCCCTCTCAGTCCCAGAAGCCTTACCCACATACCTCCCCAGCAAAAGTGAGTGAGTGTGTGTGTGTATATTTATTCCCAGACAGCATGGGCAGAGTGGTGAGTCTACAGGGGCTAGAGATAGGTACTGATATGCTCATTCCCAAAGCCTGGGAGATTTTAATAAAAACCACCTCTCTCTTTCCCTTGACACCAAAGAGGAAGGTTGAGACACAAAAATCTACAATTCATGTAGAGTTTGAGAAGCAAAAACACTTCCTTGCCAAAGAGGAAGAGAGGCAGCTGCAAGAGCTTGAGAAGGATGAGAGGGAACAGCTGAGACATCTCGGGGAGAAAGAGGCTGAGCTGGCCCAGCAGAGCCAGGCCCTGCAGGAGCTGATCTCAGAGCTGGAGTGGAGGAGCCACAGCTCAGCACTGGAACTGCTGCAGGTGAGAGGACGGAGGCCCCCTCTGAGATGCAAGGAATAACTGAAAAAAGCCAGAGCTGTCTGGAGCTACCATTAGAACAAACAGAAACCCGGTCGCTGGGATATTCTTAAACAAACTGGCATTCAGCCCCATGAGTGGTTTGCATTCAAGGCATAGAAGGGTACAGATTAGGAGGGAATATTCCATTCAGCAATTAACAGAAATGGCCATCCCTGGTAAGTGTTGCTCTAACACATACCAGGTGTAGGACCTTGAGAACATTCCTTAATCTTTCTGAGCACCCAGTTTCTCACATGTTAAATTGATATTATAATATTACAGATCTCAAAAGATTTTATGAGGATTAAATGAGAAAATACACTAAGGCTCTTAAATGAGTGTCTGGCCATGAAAAGATTTTTAAAGTAAATGTAACATAAATAAAAACACTAAATTGAAAATTAAGAGGCAGTAGCCAAGCCCCAGCCCTGCCACCGATTCTCTCCGTAACTCTAGGTTAAGTCATTTTCCTTTCCTGGACCTAATTTCTGCATTTGTGAAATGAGAGAGGGAATGGACTAAATAACAAGGGTTGCCAAAACTTTAGTCATAAATGTATGATTTTAACATGTTATTTTTCTTTAAATTGTCTTATCCTTTTCCCTGAATAAATTCAGTTTAAAGGAAATTTTTCCAAAGCAGTAGGACCTGGGAAATCATGTGTTTATGTGTCACTGGTGTTTCTTGTAGTTTATTTCATAACAATAATATTAACTGCAAATTCTTAAATAGCCCATATTACCTGCCAGGTATTCAGGTGGATGCTCCTATTATCTCTGTTTCATTGATGAAAAGACCAAGATGCAGAGATGTTGAAACTTAGCAAGAGACTAAAGCTAAATAACTTGAGCAAGTTCACCCACCCAAACAGTAAGATGTAGAGTTAAGATTAAAATAAATATATAACTTTTTTAGAAAAATCATCACTATATGTTCTACTTAAAATCACCTCACTTCCATCAGTGATATGTTTGCTTCACTTTGGGAAACTATGAACTAGATGGTCTCAGAAGTCCCTTCTGCTCTAATATGCTACAGTTCTTCTTTTTCCCATATCTTTTCACTGTCTCTGTCAGATGTGGTCATGAAGCCATTTCTTTCTGGTTTGTGTAAAAAAAGCTGCCCAACCTTGAACCAGGCTTTCCAAAGCACTTTGGACTGGGCCTTGGAGCCTGCCAGCTCCCATGTAAGGGCCTCCAGGCCCTGCAACAGAATATTCTCAGATGATTTGGTCTCCTGTACAGGAGGGGGAACATTAACTGTAGCACAGGACAGAGCTCTAACTAGCCAACCTTCCTCCCCAAATGACTCAAGCTCTCAAGTGAGATAGAGCAGGTTCTGGGCATCCTACTTGGCCATTCTCTCCGTGTGACTATCTCTGGACTTCAGCCAAGCTGGACTCTTTGCCCTCTTCCACCCCTCCCTGCCTCCCTTCCCCTGCCCCCAAGAACCTGGTCTTTCTGAGTCAAAGTCCTTAAGATGATGATCTTTCCCTAGCTATAGGTCACACCCACACACCACACCCTGGTGATTCCACAAACATCCACACGTCCTTTCTGCTCCAAGCTGGTCAGAATCATCTTTTGGGCCTCGGTCCAGAGGAAGGGGAAGGGCAGTGCCCCAGGGACCACAAGGAGGTATCACATTGCCCACAGGGCTGAAGTCTTAGTGGTGAACCAGAAACTCCAGAGCTTACTCTCTGTCTCTTTTCTCCTCAGGAGGTGAAAATTGTCCTGGAAAGGTAAGGAGAAGTTTTCTTTGTTAGAAGAGGGGATAGCAGGAAGCATATATCACTATGAAAAAGGTTATCAAGTTATAAATACCTGCACTGAAGTCTTCTCCGTCCGCCTCCCTATTCTCAAAGATCTGATCCTCTATAAAATGGTTCCTGGTCCCAGAAGGTACACATGGATGTCTCAGTTGGTGAATTGCCCAAAGTAATTGGATTATGACATCTGCACACAGTAAAGCCCTGCCAAACAGGGAAATTCTGGGAAGTTCTAGGTCTACAGATTGCTGGGATTTCCTCTTTAAATGGAATATAACCAATTACAGAACTCTCAGAAAGGGCCATGATAAGACCCACAGCATGGGCAAGACTCCTTGAGTTTCCTTACGAAAGTAATTCAGCCTATATCAGATGCTTTGCCTGTAAAATTAAATAGGATGTGATGCATGGTGACCTCAGGCTTGGAGAAGAGATAGACTGTCCACATGCAGCAGAGCCTCATATATAACCAGAAACTCCTGTGTAGGCACTAAATCCTACATGTTTACCTTTCACCTCCTCCCCCAGAGACCTGAACACAAGAAGTGTTTGTGAACTTCAGTTGAATTGAATTATTGGAGATTATAGCATTACGGTTTGACGTAGGAGGTAGGAGTGGAAGAAAGGAGCCTTAAACTCTCTTTTCACCAGGAGTGAGTCCTGTAACATGAAGGAGCTGGACATTGTCTCCCCAGACCTGAGTACTGTGTGCTGTGTGCCAGGGCTGAAGGAGATGCTGAGGACGTGTGGAGGTAAGGCAAGCTCCAGGAGCTGTGGGGCCGGAGCTGCAGGGGATACCGAGGGTGCAGAGTGGGTCCCGGGGTTAGGGAGAAGAAGAAGAATGGATGACAGCTCCGAGGCAGGCCGGAGCACGTGAGGCAGAGAGAGCGGTAGGGAAGATGGTTTTCTCAAAGGGCAGGACAAAGGCCGAACTGGCTGAGGGTCACTTCCTGACACATTGAGGTTCAGGGTCACCCTCATCCTCTCCCTGGAGTATACACAAATCCTCCCACCGCAGACACAGGTTACTGATTTCCCCCACACAAGACCTGACTGTGGTCCTCTCTCTGCAGTGCACGTCACTCTGGATCCAGACACAGCCAACCCCTGGCTCATCCTTTCAGAGGATCGGAGACAAGTGAAGCTTGGAGTCTCTCGGCAGGAGGTGCCTGAGAATGAAGAGAGATTTGATAATTATCCCATGGTCCTGGGTGCTCAGCGCTTCAACTCTGGAAAACTTTACTGGGAGGTAGATGTGACAGGAAAGGAGGCCTGGGACCTGGGGGTTTGTAGCGACACAGTACAGAGGAAGGGTATTTTTTCACCCACCTCCAAGAATGGCTTCTGGACAATTTGGTTGTGGAGTGAACAAAAATATGAGGCTAGCACCTACCCACAGACTTCCCTACACCTTCAGGTGCCTCCACGCCAGGTTGGGATTTTCCTAGACTATGAGGCTCGCACTGTCTCCTTCTACAACATCACTGATGACGGCTCCCTCATCTACATCTTCTCTGAATGTGACTTCACTGGACCTCTGCGGCCCTTCTTTAGTACTGGTTTCGATGACACAGGAGGAAACGCAGCCCCTCTGACCCTCTGTCCACTAAAGACAAGACAGTAGGGACCCGCTGACTGTTGATGGCGCTCTCTGGGCACTGCCACCCTCCCTGTTGGCACCCCTTCACAGCCACAGACCCTGTGTCTTTTCCCATGAACTCTGTGCCACCTCTGTCTCTACAGAGGCATCAGGATCCCAGCCAGCAGGCTTTAGCGGCAAGGTCATTTAAACACCAATATTCCTGCCCTAGATTGCTTTATGATTCCCTGCAGGGAAGCAAACTCTTTATATTTGGCTCAAACTGATCTGGATCAACAAAAATATGATTCTGCCTTCTTTATGTGACTTAAGTTTTGTTTTCTCCTCTCTGTCTCTAGGTTGTTGCCTTTGGTCAGATCTCTATTATATTTTGCATGGTTTGCGAAAGGGCTTTTAAAAAAAAAAAATGGTACCTTAACGTATTCTTCTTTAATCTTGAAATACTTGACAGCTCTGAATATAATTAATAATGATGTATCTATAACATTGTTCATGTTTTTCTTGCCTTGAGTGTCCCTTCCCCCACATGTGGAATATTTGGCTTGGGCTGAAGACTCAGGTCAAGAGTGTCTTGTGTAACTCCCCTCAGCAGCCATGGTGGTGGGAGAAGACCATGTGAGGCTCTGATCATGGCCTGAGGGGGTGCTACCTCCTCACTATGAGAGAACTCCTGGTTTTGAAAGACAAAGTTCTTCTGGGCCCAGTGTAGCTCTCTGGATCTCTGACCCTTACAAACCTAAGACACCTTCTGACCATGTTCTTAGTGCTAGGGTGTGGAGAGCTAGTGCACTTAAGTTTTAAGAAAGATTTCTCCAAAGATTAGGATAGAAAGAAGTTTCTTTACTTTTCCTTGGGTGGAAAAAGGGCCAACATAGTAGAAGTAATGTTGGCAGAGAGAACCAGGTACTTAGGCTTTTCATTTAGGGGGCAAAGAAGGTTTATGGCTGCAGCCAAATTAATAAAGTACTGCTGCATCTACTCCGTTTTTTCTTCCTGGCGGCGAGCTTATAAAAAAGCAACTGAAACTGCAGCAGGATGTCAAAGTTCAAGAGTTGGCTCTCCTGCCTTTCCTTGGAGAAGGGATTATTGCAGGAGATGTGACTCTGCCCTCAAGATATGGCTGAGGCCTGAATCTCAGACCCTGCTGTTCACTCAGGAACTCTAAAAACAGATCCTCGAAAGCAATTTGAAGAGAGAAAGATTTACGTCACTTTTCTGTCTGTTCAGTTCTTTTCAGAAGTTGTGCAAAACAGGAACTCCTGCAGGGTGCCTGTTAGTGAAAGAACTCATAGGATTGATCTTTAACTGTTACTAGGAAATTGCAGGATTAGATATTTTCCTGTTAATTTTGCAAGGCTGCCCCTTTCACTTAGTAGTTGACCAGTGACAAAATCCAAATTCCTGGAGCTCTCTGCCCCTAGAGGGTCATGGTTGGGGTACTCCCTGCTCTCAATGTTCTCCTTGACAACTGGCAAATTCCTATGCCCCTTGAAATATCCAATTTTAATATTATTATTCTTCTTTGAAATGCTCGCTCTTGGGCAAGTTTTTCTGACTACTCCAGAAGAATTAATGTTGCAGTTAAGGGAGAAGAAGTGGATGTGACCACATCCCCAATTATAAGGAAGGGATTTGGAGCCTGGAGAAATGTGTGTCTATCATCATGTGTGTTCCAAGGCAGCAGTTAAAGCCATGAGTACTAGGAGGAAAGGGCCCAGTTTGTCCTCCACATGCTTCCACTGCAGAAGACAAAGTATCCTGTCAGCCAAGGTGAGGGGAGAACATGGGAGAAAGCATGATAGTGAAGGTGGTTTCATCTCCTTCCTGTCTGGGTGAACAGGTTACCTCCTCTTGCCCCTGGCCCTATGGCTCCTACTTGAATGGTTGGTGGTGGAAAGAAGAGTTGTAAATAGATATGAAAAAAGCAACCCAAACAAAGGAACCATCTAAGTCCAGGGGCTCAGCCATTAATGAGCCCCCTCAGACATCTGCAGCTCAGACTGTACCTCAGGGCCAGGGGCTTCCAGATGGAGGACAGAGAAGAGGGGCAGGGACAGGCACCAGACAGCTTCTGCAGACAGAGACCCAGGAGGGTGGTGAGGTCTGTGGGGTCAGTAGTAAGTGGTGGTACATGGACTTCCTCTGGAGTATCCCCATAAGTGGGTTGTGGCAACTTCCTTCCCTTCTCTCCTCTCAAACCCTAAGTACCCCTCACTGTTTCCACCTCCTCCTCAGTTCTCTCTGATGGAAGAAACCATTCTCCCTGTTCTCACCCCTGCCCTTTCCTTCCAGATTCAGACCCCTCAGCCCTGATGGTTCTGCCTCATTCCGTCCACATCCACCCTCTCTTCCTCTGAAAAGATCTCCAGCCAGTGCATCATTTGAGCGCCTCCCCAACACACACACACACACCCCTGGTTCTTGGCCTCACCTTTGACCTGGACCTCTCATGGCTGCCACAGGATAAAGGCCAGAGCCTGGAGACCTGTGGGTGGTCTCCTTGGGTGTCCTGCAGGAATTCCCCAAGCCGGGTGAGGGATTGCAGGTGGGGAGGGTTAAGATGTGGAAGGGGCTCGAGGGAGTTAGTATCTGCCCAGGGGAGCGTGAGTCACTGCAGCATGAGGCTCTGGGTGCTTTGTTGATGAAGTTTCCTTCTTGCTACAATTTCTGAAACACAGGGTTTGGGGCTGAAGCTCTCCCCAACCACACCCTGATTATAATGGAGTTGATGAAAGAACATTTCGGATACAACATGCCTGTCTTAGTGTGAAGCACACTTGCCCAGAGATATAGAATATGGCTCCATCCTCTCTCAGCCTCCTGATTCTGCCTTGGGAATTGTTTCAACAGAAGTATTGAGCCCACAGCCTTCTCCAGACTGCACTGTCTGTAAGGACAGCCCAACAACAAGGAGCAACAGCTGCGGGTAGAGCCATTCCGCCCTAGGGAGAGAAAAGAAGGGATCTCAAGTCCTGTGGTAATGTCTGAGAAGGGTGTGGCTGCTGGAGCTTGGCCATTGCATCCTGTGTCCGTAACACAGTGCCCGGGACAAAGCAGGTTCTCAGGAAATAGTTCTGGAATGCATCCTGGGAGTCCAGCTGATAATTACACTCAGATTGAAGATGAGAGAGTATCTTAGATTATATAAGACTAAACATTTACACTTCCAGGACGAGTGACTAATATGCCAGTCAAAAAGGCATTTCTCCCTGTTTATAAAATGTGGTCCTCCCCTGGTCATTCCCTCCCTCCCTACTTTTGGACTCTAGAAGCCCTGAAGTTTCTTTGGAAATTCAAGAGAAAGTAGGAGCTCCAAGAGGGAGCCCCAGTAGTGCCTTACTGGTTTTCTTAATGGTCTAGCATATGTTTGTTTTTTTTACATTTTTTATTGACAAATGTGCATTCAGAAAAGTGTACATAATGTGCAAATCAATAATTTTGTAACAAAATAAATATACCCCTGTAATAGAATCCATCTCCAGGGCGTTACCAGCACCCCAGCAGATCCAGCTGAGCTCTCTCTGAGTCACAGCCCACAAGAGCAATCACCATCCTCACAGATACAGCATAGATTTATTTTATCTTTTGAATTATATATGGCTGTAATTATACAGTAGCCATTCTTTTATGCCTAGCTTCATTTAGCTTCATAATGTCCATAACATGTGTAAGATTCATCCTTATTTCTTGTCATTGTGATACATTCATTACCATTGCTGTTTCATATTTCATTGTTTGGATATACCACAGTTTATTGTTATTGATATTTAGGTAATTTCCAGTTTGAGGCTATTAAAATATAAATAATTGTTTCATAAATATATATAAATATCAAATATAGAGGTGGCTGCTATACCACCTCGAAGACCATGGTGAACATTATCAGAGCTTCTGTGAAATCTTACAAAATGTGTTCCTAGTGAAGCAACATTACCTGACAGTCTTGATCACACGTATGTTCTGTATGCAATGAATATGAATATTCTTATATGTCAGTGAATAAAATGTATGTGTGTGTGTTCTACATGTATAATATATTTTGGAGGATAGGTCTCTAGGAGTATAATTGTTTTGGTCTATTATACCTTTGAACAAGTTTTCATTTGAGATGAAACAGAAAAGAAGTGACTACATTTTAATCTACTCTGTGGAAGATCCCACTGGTTTCTTGACCCTTAAGTCTTCTCATTCTCACTCAACATCCCCCATACCTGCCATGTCATATTTATTTAATACCAACTTTTTTCTAGCATCTCTAAAGGTAAGAAAAAGCTCATCCTCTTATTCTTTCCAAAAAGAACATAATGATATGAAACTAGAAGCAGAGGACAGGAAATCTAGAGAAGTATTCAACTACCTTAATTTTGTGGGATTTATTTTTAATATATAAGGTATTTAATTTATACCAATTACTCTGGTGTTCAGTTCTTTTTTGGAGACTCATCTGAATTCACCAGGTGATTAGTAAAAATGTATGGAGAGAATTGGGGAGACACCTTGGTAGTGTGCACAAGGTAGTCAAAAAGTTCTTAAAGAAGTTTTGCTCGAAATGAGTTAAAGACTTAAATGTAAGACCTGAAACCATACTACAAATCTTAGAAAGCATGGAGGAAAAGCTCCTTGGCATTGGTCTCAGCAATAATGTTTTGGATATGACACCAAAAGCATAAGCAACAAAAGCAAAAATAGTTGGGACTATAGCAAACTAAAAATCTTCTGCACAGCAAAAGAAACATCAATGTCAAAAGAAACAATCAACAGAATGAAAAGGCAACCTAAAGAATGGAAGAAAATATTTGCAAACTATGTATCTGATAAAAGGCTAAAATTGAAAATGTATAAGGAACTCATACAAGTCAGTATTAAGAAAGCATATAAGCCAATTTAAAAATGGGAAAAGTATCTACATAGACATTTTTCTAAAGAAGACATACAAATGGCCAACAGGTAGATGAAAAGGTGCTCAACATCACTAATCATCAGGAAAACGCAAATCAAAATCATGATGAAATATCACCTTACACCTATCAGAATGGCTAGTATCAAAAAGATAAAATATAAGATGAAACTAAAGCATTGGAGAAAAGGGAATCCTTGTACACTGTTAGTGGGAATGTAAACTGGTACAGCCATATGGAAAACAGGATGGAGGTTTCTTAACAAACTAAAAACAGAACTACCATATGATCTAGCAATCTCACTTCTCCATATATATATGGATATATATATATACACAAAATGAAGATCTCAAAGAGATATCTGCACTCACATGTTTTTCACAGTGTTATTCACAATAATCAAGACATGGAAACAATCTAAGTGTTTGTCAATGGATGAATAGTTAAAATATTTTGGAATATTATTCAGACATAAAAAAAGAAGGAAATCCTGCCATTTGCAACAACATGGATGACCCTTGAGGGCATTATGCTAAGTGAAACAAATCAGACAAAGAGTACAAATAACTCTGTTCCTTTTCTAACAGCAAAGAAAAATAAAAATAGTCACCTCTTTCTGACTAATCAGAAAAAAACTAAGTACTGAATAATTCAACTTTTACACATTTGCCTTCTTCCACTTTTCCCCCACTGCAAAGTGGAAAAAGAATATATTCTAACAAACATGGTATTCTAAATTTAGTTTGCATTTAATTGTTGGAAAAAGGGTTAGAAAAGAACTAACATGCTCTTACATTATTGAGTCATGCAAGAGGCACTTTTTACATATTTAATCCTTCCAACAATGAAATCAAAAGGCATAATTACCTGAAGTTTAAGAAAAGGACCACTGATTTTCTAGATTTGAAAATAAATAACTGTAAAATTTCATGTTTTAAAAATTCTGTTTTCATAAGTTTTGTAACTTTTTAAAAGGGGAAATGAGTGTTTAATTTTTCCTGTTAAATTATAACACTAGTATTAGGAATATCAATCTAAATAGAAAGTGTGATGGTTTTTGATGTGTCAGCTTGGCAAGGCTATAAGCCCCCAGTTATTCAATCAAACTAATCTAGATTTTGTTGTGAAAGTATTTTGTAGATTTGATTAAAATGCATAATTGTTTGACTGAAAGGAGATTATCCTGTGTAATCTTGCTTGGCCTAATTCAATCAGGTGAAAGACTTTAAGAGAAGAACTGAAGCTTCCCTGAAGAATATGATATTCCACCTGTAAATAGCATCTTAGCTCATGCCTGAGAGCACTAGCCTGCCGATGACTTGTCTTGCCGGCCCCGACATTTGCGTAAGCTAATTCCTTGCAATGAATCTCTTAATATATATCTACCACTGTTTCTGCTTCTCTGGTTGAACTCTGATGGATATGAAAGCCAGGACTGAGATAACAGAATCCCCTGGTGACAACATACTTTCTTTAAAGTTTTTAAGGTTGGAAGAATGAAGCTCTGCACCTGAATCACAGTAGACCTTGAGAGAGCCCTAGCTTTCCAGGAACCCTGATTTCTTACCCAAAATAGAATCTGGGATTGCCCTCAGCACATCTGCTAAATATGTCATGAAAAATTTAGATACTCTGCAAAGATGTCAGTGACTTGGAAAAGAGTTTATTGATCAAAGAGTTGTTTCTACGGATCAGTACTGATCTACCTTAACAGTGGGCAGGAGGGAAGTCCTATGAAGAAAAGATAAAAAGAACAGAAGAGAGCCAGCTCATAAATCCTCAGGCAAGATGACAACATTACAGAGCTAAATCAAGACAAATTGGCAAAGTCAACCAATGCTGTGGTTGATAAACTGGAGAAGGCATATGGAGGAGAATTCATGCTTATGCAAATGGGGATGTACTGGGAAATGGTTGGCTTGTGTATGTCAGATTCACAGAGAAATATAAAAAAACAGGGTAGATTATGAAATCATTTCTGTTTCTCTGAGTTTCTGCTTTGGAGTTAACCATGTAAATGATGGTTTGCCTCCCTTAATTGATATACTGGTGGAAGGAGACTATCATAATGATGTAAACTTAAATCTCATTTCTCAAAATCTAAATACCTTGGCATATCAAGTTACCTTGATACTTGGACACACACATTACACAGATGACACAATCCGCTTGGGCTTCACCAAAAGAAATCAAGTAGTAAAGATTTCATAGCATCTCAACTCTTACCTCCGCAAGGTAACAAGTCTCTAACAAGTGATTCAGGTACACCCTTGCTTGTCACATAAAAATTCTCTTAAGAAATAAGGGAAGACTCTACCAGCACTAATTCCAATTCCATTTAATATTTAATATTGTCCTTTAAAATTCAAAGCCTGTTGAATTTTTTAGTCTCCTTTGATTCTGCAACTTTCTTTTGAATTAGAAGAGGCAGAAATTATTATACCAAAATTTTAAACATGGATAGATGGAAAGGAAAGAAAAATTAAAAATGTATCCACTATTTACTCTGTATCATGTATATTCAAGGTCCTGTTTATACTTTATTTTTATCACAGCCCTATTATAAAGGTATAATGAAAACTTAAGGAATGTAAAGATTACGGCATCCTCCCATATCCAATTCAAAATAAAATATATTTTAAATGATATTAAATGGATATATATTATTACATTAAGATAGATTCTGTTTAGAAGTTTTTATTGTAATGCCCTAGGTAAGTTTATTGTAGGTAAAATTTTCTCATTGTTTAATTTGGTTACTGTGGTTTTGATATTCCTCTTTTTATGGTACCCTAAGCATATGCTAAGAGTCTCTGAGAGAATAAGTAACTTACCCAAGGTCAAACACATTGTCAGTAAAGCTGGGATTCAAACCTAATTCTGATCCAAAAGCTCACACTGTTTTCTAAATACTACTCTTCTCAAGGTCACATGGCAATCTGACTTCCAAAGTCATAAACAAGTCACTTTGTTCACAGTCAGCGAAACTCTTAATTCATAAGTCTCTACAAAGTAAGCAAAAAAAAAAAGTGAAGCCCTATATTGGTAAACATACCACTTTGATCAGTCAAACTCAGCATTGTTTCCATGGTGAAGACAAAGTACTGAGCACACGCTCTCGAATCTGTCTGGTCTTGATACCATAAATGATGGGGTTCAGCATGGGAGGAGCCAACATGCAGACATTGGCCAGAAGAATGTGTGTATGGAGAGGCACATGGTGCCCAAACCGCTGGGTAATTATGGTAAAAATGCCAGGTAAGTAGAACATGGAAATGACCCCCAAGTGGGAGCCACATGTGCCCAGAGCCTTTTGCTGAGCTCCTCGGGAGGGGAGGTGGAAGACTGCATAGAGGATGAGGCTGTAGGAAACTAAGATGAACAAGGCATCTAGCACTACAGTAGAGAGAAGGACAGACAAGCCATACCAGACATTGACACGAATATCAGCACAAGCAAACTTGGCCACAGCCATGTGCTCACAGTAGGTGTGTGGCAGCAGATTGCTATGGCAGAAAGGCAGTCGCTTCACCAGAAACACATCAGGGAGTATTACACAGAAGCTTCTCAGGACCACAGCCAAGCCAACCCTTATGATTACTGAACGACGGAGCACTGCAGTATAGTGCAGTGGGTCACAGATGGCCACATAGCGGTCAAATGCCATTGCCAACAGAATTCCTGATTCAGCGATGAAGGTAGCATGGATAAAGAAGATTTGGGTGACACAGCCATCAAGGGAGATGGTCCCAGCATGGAACCAGAATATGGCTAGGGCCTTGGGCACAGTGGTAGTGGACAGGACAAGGTCAGCCACAGCCAGCATGCAGAGGAAGAGGTACATGGGTTCATGGAGGCTACGTTCAGTGATGATGATGAAGATGAGGAGGCTATTCCCAAGGAGAGCGATAAGGTAGGAAATAAAGAAGGGGAGAGAAACCCATGTGTGCTGGTCTTCCAAGCCAGGGATGCCCAGCAGAATGAAGAGTGAGTGGCTGGTAGCAGTGTAGTTGGGAGTCGCCATGCCCAGGGCAGGTCACCTGTGTGTTGGTGTGCAGAATTTGGCAGTCACCTCTTCTCTCTTCCCAAAAAGCTGAATGGAGTTGGAATAGAGTGGGAGGGAACAGATCATTTTTCATTGTTTGGAGCAGTGAAAAGGGTCCTGATCAGGAAGTCAGGAGATGTGGGCTAAAATTCTTTGCCATTCTATTCACTAGCTATGTTGGTCTCAATAAAATCACTCCCCAGCTCTGGGTCTCTCTTTATCACCTTAAAATTAAAATTGGGGAAAGAATTGATTACATCATGTGTAACAGAGGGCCTCCAGCTCTAGAATCCTGTAGATCTTAGTCTCAGGTTGCTCTAAATAGTTAAGAGCTATGAATAACAAATACTTCAGTTTCCAGTTTGAACGCCAGAATGTGACAAGCATCTCAAAAGGAAAATGGTAACTGAATTGCCTATCAATTTAACAAACCTTACTGAGCACCTATTGTGTGCCAGGCATGGCTTCTTGAGGACCTATGTAGGGGGAGACAAACAGTCAAGCAAAATATCCCTCTCTATAACATGGACACTGTAGACGAAAAGCTAAACACAGGGAGCTGTGGGGACATGGAGAACTCCCTAGAAGTTCAGAAAAGGCTTTCAAAAGGTGGCACCTTGTTGAGGACTAAGTAAGAACTTGCCAAGGAAAGGAATGTGATGAGGGAAGAATTTGAATGCAGTCATGGAGATCTGAAAGAACACGGAGCTTGAAGGAAATTGGAATGATTCAAGATTAACAGCAAATAGGACATGGTAGAGATAATAAAAATGATAAAAAAATAATATAGAGGAGTGAGGTAGGGGCCAAGTCACTAAGTGATCTGAGACTTTAGATTTATGTCAAAGTGGTAAGAGCCAGTGAAGGCTTTGTAGTGAGGGAATGGCATGGTAAGGTCTGCATTTTAGGCAGCTCACTGGCTTGCAGGATTGTGTAAAACGGATGGGGAGGGGTGGCTGCAGAATGAGGCAGAGGTCAGTTAGGAAGGGCACTGTGCTGAGTCACCACAGCCTGAGGTAACTGTAGTCATCTCCCCATTTTACTGATAGGGGAGCTCACAAAGCCTGGAGAATTTAAGCAGCACTCCCACCAAGGTCACCTGGCTTGCAAATGGTGGAGCTGGAATTTGGCTTCCCAGACCAGCTTCAGTCACTTCACATCTCCCCTATTCCACCTTGCTTCGTTCATCTGGTGATTGTGATTTCCTGACTGCTGAGTCAAGGAGAAAAACAAAGTCAGCTGTTGTTAATTCCCTTATATTCCCACACCCCCACCTACAGATTTATTTATATTCACATCGTCTCTTCCCTCTTACTCCTGTTTAAGGCTAAGCCTTCCAACCGTGCACTGGACCCCAACACTTTCTTCTCTTTAAGTACCTCTCCCCATTAATCCGTCACTCTCCAGTAATTTCAACCTCTCCCTCTCTGTTGGCTCCTTCTCCTTACTGCATAAATACGTTCAGGTGTCTCATCTCCCCTTCACCTGGGTTTCCCAAAAGAAGGGATGTGCTCTCTCTTCATCAGTTCTCTCACCTCCTTCTTGATCTTCACCCACTGCCAAGTTTCTTGTAACCCCAGCATGCCACTAACGATTCCTTCTCGAAAATGATCTATCACAACAAGATTGTCAAATCTAATGTCACTTTTCACTTCTTATTCATAATCTCCAATTTCCATTATTAATACTTCTTAGTTTTATAATAGCAACTATAATATTAAATACCTGAGTGTTAGATATAGCTATTATTTCTAATCCTCACACCAAACCTATGTAATTGAAATTATCACTAGTTTATGCATGAAAAAACTGACACTCAAATAATTTGTCCAAAGACAAACAACTTGTTAGCAGCTAGCCTATTTGAATCTAGACTATCTAGAGCCAAAGCTTCCATGAGCTTTAAAAACTTCCATTTTGTTATGTTGACTACTTAAACTACCTTTCTTGGGCTTCCACCCCACTCCCTTCCAATTCTCGTATTTATGCCACAACTTCTAAAACATCTAAGACAATTTAATACAGGAAAAATGATATAGGCTTTAGAGTCAGACCTACCTTGGTTCAATTCTAGCTCTACCAGCTACAAATACACAGACACACATACTTCCACTCAGACATATATTTTCACACACACTCATTTATACAGCCATCATCACACAGATTCACTTATGCAAATACTGATGAAGATTTATACGCTGACACATATTTTCACAGTTCATGCAAATAGCTCTTCACTATGACTCTTCACACACACATACTTTTAAACTTTCCCAAGTACATGTACCCACACAAATTCATACAGTCATTAATTACTCAAACTCACTGTGACATAGATAATTTATGACTTACCTAAGTCATCTTATTATGACTCCCTCTTACCCCTGCCTCCAGCATCACATTCCCCTTACACATGCCAGAAAAGGGGACTCTCACAGAAATGCAATTCATATGGCAACACCCCTGCTTCCCCAGTTACAGTCTTGAACTTCCTAACCCTGAGTGAGAGATATAAAATATAAGTGCTGGCTGGGACTTAATCCCAGTGATCATCAAACTGCAGCCTGTGGGCCAAATCCTGCCCACCACCTGCTTTTGTAAATAAAGTTTTATTGGGGCACAGCCATTCCCATTTGTTTACTTATCATCTACGACTGCTTTTATGGAACAGAATTGAATAGACTATATTTGAAGCCTAAAATATTTACTCTGGCCCTCTACCAAAAATGTTTCCCAACTCCTGCTTTAATCCTCATACCAAACGTTGAATAATCTTGCCATGTAACTTACTGTTTACAAGGGAACCAGGAGGGAAGGCAATTTTCCCAACGTATCAGAGGAAAAGAGTTAAGGAAGTCTAGAAACAAGTCCTCTTGCCTCTCATTTCACTAGTATGTCCACAATGCCACAAAGCTTCTGCAGAAACATTTTGGTCTTTCCTCTCTGACTTTGCTCTAAGGGGGTAAAGAATTCCAAATAAAACCTCTATAGAGTGGCCAAATGTTGAAGGCAATCCATCATTGTTTCTCGTCAATAAATTCAGTGTCTCTCCCCACACTCAGTCATACCCCACAGTTCTTGCCCCTGGGCAAAAGGGCCCACAGAAGCACCAGGCAATGCTGGTCAGTACCAACCTATATTTCTCCTCACCCTAAAGTGTCCGTCACAGTCACTGGGAACTGCCAGCTAGAGCCATGCGCCTGCCTTGATCTCAGGTGTCCCCACACCACAGACTGTGGGCAGTGGCCAGGAGACCAAGCTGGGGGAGGAGTTGAAGGACAAATTATTCTTTCTGTGAGCGTCTTCAGGGACCGTGGACTTATCCATGTGACTTCCTTCTCCTCTAGGATCCCCTGTATTGTCAGTGACATAACTGTAATACTCTTAACTCTTTCCCTGCATGGATGTTGGAAGTACACCATGAAAAGCATGCTTGAGAGGTTCCCTGAGCTTGGGAGAGAGGATTTAGTGGGAGAGCAGATTCAGATGGGGGTGGGGGCCAGGGCAGAGGGTGGGAATGTGGGTAGGAACCTTCAGCAAGGCCCCAAACCTTGGTCCATATCATCCTCTTCAATCCAGACTTCCAGAAGACATAGAAACAAAAGCACTTTAGGAGCTAGAATCCTACAGTTTCTCTCCAGCATTCTTTTATTCATTTTCCACCCATTCAACAAATATGAGTTAAGTGCTCACTATATTAACAGCACCATAATAAAATGTTGAACAAAATCAGGTCCATTTAAAATGTATTTATATTATTTTGTCTATAGAACTAATGCTTTGATTCTGTCATCAAGTTATTATCGTGGAACATTTTTGTTGATAACCCTCCAAACTTTTTCTGCCCTATTTTTTGATATTTATATTTTTGAGATCATATTGTACATTTGGCATGCTCTTTTATTTAATTTCATAATATAGAAATTTTCCATGGTAATAAATATTTTATAAAACACATAGTTCCTTTATTTTTCCTCATTTCAAGAAATTGTGCTTTTTTAAAAAAAAATAAATTTTATTGTGTATATTTAAGGTATACAACATGTTTTGGGGTACACATAGGTAGTAAAATGGTTACTATTGTGATATATCCACCATCTCACATAGTTACCCATTTTTCTGTTTGTTTTTGTGGCAAGAGCAGCTAAAATCTACTCATTTAGCAGGAATCCCCCATACAGCATAATTTTATTACTACAAAGCTCCATTAATACAGCTGCATTTGTCTCTAGTCTAGCACAATGCCACACAGTTAATACTGTATGAATATTTCTTGAAAAAAAATGATGACTAAATATTTCACATTAGTGATATACCACCATATGTACTGTTCCCCTATTGTTGAACATTTATATAGCCTCCATTTTTCCCTATTGAAAATGTGCTGTGATGAACATATTTATATATAAACTTTTATGGGTATTCTGGATTGTTTTATTTAAATATTTGGTATTCAAAAGAAGGAAATTATTGTGGCAATGTTTCCATTTCCATGTAGTATATTTTATTATTGATGGAAATTTCTATATTTTAATAATTATTTGTGAATTTTTTTGCAAAGAAGTCAATTTTTTTCTATTGGAAACCTATTGTATACCTATACCAGGCACTTCATAATACAGAAGTGAAAACAACTGACTTTGTGAAATTTATAGCACAAAGTGAAAAAAAGACAATAAAGAAAAAATGAAAAGCAAATTATTAAGTGTTTTTGTCCATTACTATTTTGGTGCTATTTATTTAGAACTTGTGGGAGTTCTTGATATTTTAATGATACAAACCAAGTGGAAAGGGGCACATTTTTACTGCAAAACATATCCCAGGCTTTGTTCCAGACTAATGCTCATTTACTTTCTTGTAGAAACTACTGCTCCTTTGAAACTCCTATTACCAGCCTTCTCCACTCCTCCATGCTATTTGTATGTCTTCTAGATTGCCTCACAAACAAATGTATGCCTGACTTTGGCACTGGTATCACAGACACTTCAATGTCTGTGTAGAAAACTAATTCTTCACCCTTAGCTCTTTTATTTTTCCAGCTGTATTGGTTTATAATTGACAAAAATTGTACATATTTAAGGTATACAATTTGATGTTTTGATATGTATATACATTGTGGAAATAATCACCATAATCAAGCTATAGTTAAGTAGAATATCTATCACTTGCATAATTACCTTTTTTTGTCATAAGAACAATTTAAGGTCTACCTTCTTAGCAAATTTCAAGTATACAATACAGTAGTGTTAACTATAGTCACATTGCTGTATGTTAGATCCCTAGAACTTATTCATCTTGCATAACAGAAACTTTATACATTTTGACCAACATCTATTTTCCCACTTGCCCCTCCCCCCAGGCCCTGGCAACCACCATTCTACTTTCTGGTTCTATGAGTCTGACTACTTTAGATTCCACATATAAGTATTTGTCCCACTGTATTTGTCTTTCTGTGTCTGGCCTATTTCACTGAGCATAATTTCCTTTAGGTTCATCCATATTGTCATTAACAACAGGACTTGTTTCTTATTTAAGGCTGTGTAATATTCCATTATGTGTGTGTGTGGCACATTTTCTTTATCCATTTGTCTTTACCCTGTGCCCTTGATTCCATTTCCTCTTTAGTTACAGTTGCATTTCCCTTCACTCCATTTTATCCATGCACTCTCATAATCACATCCTTTCTCCACTTTTAAATTCACTAATTCAAACCTCCCACTGTCTAGTCACAATTCTTGCCCACATATACCCTACACCTATAGTTTAGCCTCACCAAGACTACTAATCTAGGAATACCAGTTGAAACCACCCCACTCTGTGTGATTTTCTTTCGAAACCACCACCCCACTCTGTGTGATTTCCATTCTTCAGTTTAGACTCCACATCCTTCATTATAATAATTTTCTTTTAAGTGTGCTTAAATCTTTTCCTCCATTCTGTCTGGTCAAACCCAATATTACTGTGAACCAAATAAACCTCCATATTTGTATAGCCACCCAGAGATCACCAGCCCAGAGCCCAGATCATCAACAGAGCCCAGCAAACTTACACATTTGCTCCAGTCAGCTTACTCTCCCATTCCACCTAATTAATTATTCAAATATACTCCCTCTCTAAACCTCCAGCCTTGATTCTAGAACCTGTTTACTCATGTCAGAAAATGAATTAATGTCATATAGGAGCAGTTGCTGGTAGAAATTCTCAAAGATCTGGATATCCTGAGGCTGGTGATTCCCAAGTCAAGAAAAGACTGTCGGTGTTGGGAATGATACTGTGGGAAGGGAATTGGGAGTCTCTTCCTATTTACTATCAGGAAAGCATATCTCAAGGATTCCCACCTCCACATGGCAAATAAGCATATTAGGCATATAGCTAGACACCATGTTTCTATAACACCTTGTTTTTCACCTTTCATAAAATCTGTTCCTCAAACAGAGCACATTATTTACCCACCCTACACTTCTCTTTGGCCACACCATGATCCTCCACACCTGTGGCCTTGGCGATGCATCTTCCAAGAGTATCTCACTTTTCCTTGGTTCATTGCTCAGACTTCAAGGCCATGTTTATTCTCCCTACCTTGTAGAACCTGTTACACACTACCCAAAATTTACATTGTTGTATACACATCGATTCAATTTTTATTTGAAAACAGCATGTACATGTTGGTGTGTAAAAAAGAACATGGATTGATGGATAGATGAGATATTGATACTTATACAATGGTTTGGCTTAAAATGTTTTACTTTATAATGGTGCAAAAGCAATATGCATTCAGTAGAAACTATACTTCAATACCCATATAACCATTCTGTTTTTCACATTCAGTATATAATTCATAAATTGCATGAGGTATTCAGGCTTTATTATAAAATAGACATTGTATTAGATTATTTTGTCCAACGGTAGACTAATGTAAGGGTTCTGAGAACGTTTAAAGTAGGCAAGACTAAGCTATGACATTTGGTGGATTATGTCTATTAAATGCATTTTTTACTCCAAATATCTTCAACTTACAATGAGTTTATTGGGATGTAACCCCATTGTAAGTAAAGGAAAATCTATATGATAAAGCAATTTAATGGAAGAACCTAGGAGGTTGGCATACAGTTATCATAGAATTCTTTCATGTTTTCTTTATATTTAAATATTTTTATAATAAAATAATATGAAATGCATATGTATACTTGGATAAATCATGGTCACCCTTCTAGACTAGCTAGTACAGACTAATGGAAATCATTGTAAAAGTCACCAATTTCTTGATGGTCTGAGATTTTCCCTGTTGGTAAATTTTAATGTGTATTGTTATATATCTTGTTATTTATCATGCATGTGTATGAGCATTAATGTGTATTTATGTGTGTGCATGTTTTTAGTTTCCCTGCTAGTACCTACTGTATCCACTAACACTACTAACATAATAGTTACTATAAGAAAATAATTTTTTATTTTAAAGAGCAAAAATATGAAATGTTCATTGTAGACTATTTGAAAAATATTTGAATGCATAAAGAAGTTCCTTTTATGACTCTTATGTTTATGGTATAATTTTGTTTATCTCTTTCTTGAACTTTTTACATATTTGAAATCAAACTGTATGCAAAATCTTATACCCTATTATCTTTGCACAGATTTCCAACAAGTATTTTATTATATTTGAAACATATTTTAACTAATGTTTACTAGCCGCAAATTATAACAATTTAAATATTTTCCATGATGTAACTGATTATTTCATATTTAACATTTTATAGACTGAGGAGAAAAAGGCCTTCTGGGATCTGAATTGAAATCTCTGAAGGATTTTTCTCCAGGCATAAAAGCATATAAGAAGACAAAGACTGATTTGACTAAAACTGAAACTGGGCTCAACTCAGCCCACGTCCTATTTGGAGAAAAGTGATTATCTGTTTCCCTTATCTGGATAACATAAAATAGGGACAATATTTGTAATAAGATAACATTATCTATAGCCTCTGAAGGTTTCTGATTAGAATATAAAGCAAAAAATAAAAACCTACTACACACAAAAACGAAAATCTTTATGAACAGCGATCAATACAAAAACTGAAAAGTAGAGTGGCAGATGACCCAGTAGTCAGAGTTAACAGGCGAGTGTTATAGAATTTTAACGAATATGTTCTCAAAAAGTACAAAATATGCTGAAGGTACTTGAAAGTATGAAGACTTTATCCAAAGAGTTAGGATCTGAAAAATTTAGAACTGAATATTATGGGTATTATAGAACCAAAAGACATGATTATGTGATAATAAATGCTCAATGGATGAGTTACACAGACAACTTTAAAGAGCAGAAGAGGATTAGTGAACTGGAAAATAGATTGATAGACACAACAAAAATGAAAGTGAGAAAGAAGCAAACATAATGCCAAAAATAATAAATTACCATAAGAAACATAATACACACACTCAAACTATCTAATACTGGGAGGGGAGAGAGAAAATGGGGTAGAAATAATATTGAAGGAGATAACAGCTGAAATGTTTCCAAAACTAAGAAAACTCACATATTCAAGAGGCTTAGAAAATCCCAAGCAAGATACATGCAAAGCAAGCCATACATAGACACAAGATAATAAACATTCTGAAAATAAACAAAAAGACAAAAAGAAATCTTAAAAGAGCCACAGATAAAGGCATGATACATTTAAAGGAACAATAATGAAATTTACAGGTGAATTCTCAAAAGATTGGAAAAAGATAGCAATAGAAGGCAATTTTTAAAGTTCTGAAAAAAATCTTTGCCAACAAAAAAATTCTATACTTACAAAATTATCTTTTTAAAAATTAAGACAAACTTAAAATATTTTCAGATAAGCAAAACCTGAGATAATTCATCCCTTGCATTCTTACACTAACAGAAATAGTAGTGAATGGTGTTTGACCATACCTTTTTTTAAAAGTTTTCACTTATTCTTTTTTGTGTAAATCATGTTCACTGAATAAATGTTAGATAATTAACATTGAAATTATTACAAAAATACCCTTATCTTATGATCCATATATTAATATAATCACTATTAATATAATTTTGCTAAAGATTGGTACATCCCTCCGTGGGAAAATATATTTTAATGCATCATTTTTAACTTTCTGATCTGGGTTGTACTTTCTCTCCTACAAATACATTGACAGCATCGTTCTATTACCAAAGACATAGACCCATGTTATTATTTCTCAGTGCTCAATTATATTCCATATTTTATATATATGTGTTGTCATTAATTTAGCCAGTGTTACTCTTTAGAAATTGTTTCTGACACTTCACCACAATTTTGTTTAATGATTGCTTAATATATTATTATATGTGTACTGTGTTTTAGCCAGCACTTGACTATTGTTAAATATTTATTTCCAAACAATTAATAGTATGAATAAAAATGCCATGAACATAAGAAATAATAAACTGCTATACTTTATGTTCTAAGAGACAGAAGCACAATATACATACACATACACACATCAATTTATATTAAAATTATAAAATATAGGTGACTTTTATAATAATTTCTGTGAAAGGCAAAAATTTGAATATTTAGGGTACATTAGGAACAATGTCAGAAGAAATGTCTGTGAGAGGAATAAAACAAGTGCAACTATTCAAGGTTAAAACACATCAGAAAGTAATATTTCAGCAATTATACAGAAGGAAGTAATGTCTCCAGCTCATATGCAATATCCAGTCTACAGTTATAGTAGCATAAGTGACTTCAAGAAGTAAACTGATCTAGTTCTCAACTCTGTTAATGAGAAAACTAAGCACCCAAAAACACTGATATCTAATGACTGATTAAAGCTTTTGGAAGAAACATGAACCAATACTGCCCTAATGCAATTGCTCTAGAGACAACAATAGATGAAGTCATTTGACTAGTTTATCAGCTATACTTTCCCATATCCCAATGCTAAAGCTCACTTCTCATGCATGGAGAGAATTATGAAGAAAAGTACAATGTTAGTTTACATCATCACATTCATTTCTGCTTTGTAAAGAACACATGAATCAGCTGGTCCTGGATCTGTTTTGTCTTGATCCCGTAAATGACGGGATTCAGCATAGGTGGAGCCAAGATGTAGACATTGGCCAGCAGGACACGAATATAAGGTAAGATGTGGTGTCCAAATCGCTGTGTGAGGACTGAGAAGATGCCAGGCCCATAAAAAAGGAGGATGACACAGACATGAGAACCACACGTATTGAGAGCTTTGCGGCGAGCATCTTGGGAAGGGATGCGGAACACAGCACAGAGAATCAGCACGTAAGAAATAAAAATTAGCAAAACATCCAAGACTAAGGTTGACATTAGGATAAAAAAACCATACCAGATGTTTACTCGGATGTCATCACAGGAAACATGGGCCAAGACAATGTGCTTACAGGCAGTGTTTGGGAGGATGTTATTTTTGCAGAAAGTCAATCTTTTCAGAAGAAATATTATGGGGAAAATTGTACTATAACTTCTCAGAAATACAATCACACCAATTTTTCCAATCAGTGTACGTGTAAGAATAGTGGTATACCTCAGTGGGTAGCAAATGGCAATGTAGCGGTCAAACGCCATCACTAGCAAGATCCCTGACTCATAGATGAAGGTGGAAGAGAGGAAGAAGACCTGAGTAATGCAACGATCAAGGGAGATCTCCCCAACTTGGAACCAGAAGATGGCCAAGGCCTGTGGCACTGTGCACGTGGAGAGGACAATGTCTGCTCCAGCCAGCATACAGAGGAAGAGGTACATGGGCTCGTGCAGGCTGCGCTTTGTGAGGATAATGAAGATGAGCAGGCCATTCCCTACCAGGGCAATGACATAGGAAATGAAGAAGGGGATGGAAATCCACACGTGCTGGTCCTCTAAGCCAGGGATGCCCAGCAAACGGAAGACTGTGTGGCTAACACCAGTGTGGTTTAACATAGTCATGTCTGGGAAAAGCTTTCAGTACCTCACCTCTTATTCCTAGAGATAGCAGAAAATTCAGATTACACTCAAAGATTTCCTCTGATGTCACGTAGTACTTTTGGCACCTACCTGATCCCATTCCATTATGAGGATGCCAGGAGCTATATTATATAAAGATGAACGAGTCATGGCTGATTCTATTAATGAGATGTTAATCACAAAAACAAGACACACATAATGAAAGAAAATAAAATGATTAAGTTAATATCTTAATTGCACAAAATAAAACTCATACGGTAACATAGGGGGAGAAGTAATGCACTCTGTGAAGTCTTTAAGAATGAGTACACATCTGAAGTTACCCCTGACGATAGTATAATATATCAATAGTGGAAGAAGTGGCAAAGAACATTTTTCTTATGAGAAGCAGAGAATAGAACTAAGGAGCTCAGGGATTAAGATCTGGTCCATAGGTGAACTTGTATGTGCTAGAATGGTTGATTGTCTAACCCAAGATCACTCTAAGAGACTTCTCAAATGCCCCATGAAGGTTTTCACAGCTTTGATCCAGATGACTTCAGCATCCTGGAAAAGTCATTGCAAACTTCCTGTTTTGTATTATTGAAAGAATCACCCTACTCAAAGCACTTCTCACTGCCTGCATGATACATCTCCTCATAAGTTACTCTCTTCCCTGTTTTCACAAAAAGTATGTCAGAGTGCTGATCTCATGGCTGAGACCATATCTGATTACCCGTCAATGATACCCCACTTGATTGTGAACTTTCTGTAGTCTGAGCAGTGTCTTTCTGTGTGTGAATTTCCAGAACCTAGCACACTGAAGTACATGTAAGTGCTCCAAATATTTAACAACACAACCCAGTGACAAATATTGGATGGGTGTGATGAAGAATCAGGGCAAGGAAGTTATGAATAAGCCCCTGTAAATACTTTGAATGTTTAGAGTAGTCGGGGTCCAGGGCCAATGTGGAACCTCATCTGTAAGAACTCATGGTCTGTCAGCACAAAGAGCTAAAGGTGTCCTCAAGCCCAGCGCCTCCCCATTCTCCCCTCCATGACAGCCCTTTCCATTCTCCTACAATAGTTAAATAATTGTGACTCTGGTCCAGTAGTGTGCTGGTAAACTGGCTCACCAGAAAAATAAATACAAATAAAATAAAACAAAGCCTGATGTAGTATTTGCCAACATCCAAGATAGACATACTCCCAGCATGGCCCATTTCCAGCAACCAACATGATGTCACTGAATATGAATCTGAAATATACACATTGCCTCTCGTGAACTTGTTTAATGGCTTCAACACACAACTGCTCTATTCTCTCCAACTGCGTCTATTTCACTCTAAAAAAAAAGATTTAATATTTTCAGCCACTTGTTATATTTTAGGGTCCATGACATCTAGTCAGGGAGCAGGTCTTCCCTCCCTAAAATTTCATCCCACCACAATAAAAATTCACTCACCTGCTTCAAATGGAGTTCTCATGGGCTAAAAAGGGATTAGTCATAATAGGACTCTCAGAATGATGTGGGCCAGAGAACTGAGATTTTGTGCATTTGTCTGAGGCCGTCAGAGACAGCCAGTACCCCAGGGAGGGCAGACTTAAAGCTGTCTTTTTAGCAACTCCCTCTCTGACATACACTTTTGGGTCATATCATTATGGCTGTCCCCTGCTCACACCACCCTTTCCTCCACAACACTATGTCAGGATTAGATGAACACGTATGCTTTTATCAATTAATAAACTGATAACATTTCTGCACAAATATTCCTGTTTCCATTTAGTGAGAATTAGCAAATATTAATTGCATTCCAGTCAGCATAAGTAATTGAAAATTAATATATAAATTATTTTAAAACACCAAATCTTAGTTGATAAAGCTGCAGCAGGATTTCAGAGAATCGACTCCAATTTAGAAAGAAGTTCTAACAAGGTAAAGTGCTATCAAACAGTATCACATGCTACAGAGAAATCTTTTGTGAAAAGAAGAGTCAATTGATGCAGCAAACTTCATTGTTACCTTATTTTAAGGTAATTGCCACAGCCATCCCAACCTTCATCAACCACCACCCTGATCAGACAGCAGCCATCGACACTGAGGCAAGACCCTCCCACCAGCAAAAAGATTATGATTCAGTGAAGGCTCAGATGATTGTTAGTATTTTTTAGCAATAAAATGTTTTTTATTAAGGTATGCACATTTTTTAGACAAATGCTATTGAACACTTAGTAGACTACAGTATAACGTAAACATAACTTTTAAATGCACTGGGAAACCAAAAAATTCTTGTGACCCTCTTTATTGTGATATTCACTTTACTGCAATTGTTTAAAAACAAACCTGTAATATTTCTGAGGTATGTCTGTGTATACATACGTGTATGCAGTAAAAGTTTGACTTTTGAAGCTATGTTAACTATTCACAATTCAAAAGATAAAAATAAATACACAAGGATAAGCAAAACACTAAGTCTTTATAAGTGAAAACATTAACAATATATCAAACAGATAAAGTAGTGTGCAGGGGAGGAAACAAAGCAAAGTAACTTTGAACACAGTACCCAGACGCAACACTCTTCATCAAAAGACAAAAAAGAACTGCAAACAAATGTTGAGGATTATTTTGTAGTTTGAGGTGGGTATTGAGACGAATATAGCAATTCTGAAACTAATCGGTATATATTATAGGGCTAAGAAATGAGTAAATGTATTGACATCAGAGCCAAAAAGGTACAAGTTTATAGGCAGAAGACAGATAAAGATACAAATGTGAAATGTTGGAAAGCAAAGAAGAAATAAATACGTGATGTTGGATTTGGGTTGTAATTAAAGCTATCACTATAATGATTCAGGAGAAAAAAACTTTGTTGTCCCCTGACTCTAATAAATAAAAGAGCCTAGAAGGAATGACACAGAAATAGCAATAAGAACACATAGTGCTCAAACTTATTTTCTAAATATAGTCACCATTAAAAGAGTCTGTGGGATCTTGCAGAAATAGTTTATTCCAAGGCTGAGGTAGCAATTGCAAGATGATTCTGGAAAGTCTTGTGCTAAAATGTAAGAAAGTGTTCAAAAAAAAAAATAGGGAGATGGCAAAGGTTATAAGAGCCAGTTTGATGCAGCTCGCACTAGTCAAACCTAGGAGAGTTTATCAAAATGAAAAATGACAGCACTGGATTATATAAATTATCAAATTAAAAATAATCCATGACTATTTACTAATACTAAACAAACAAGCAATAAACAGGAAGCTTCTAATTTATGATAGAATGCCAACTATTAAGTATAATGGGAAAGATTGAATTAGAAAACTACTATTTTGGTTATTAGCCCTTCATTGTATGTATAGCATGCAAACATATTCTTTACAAAGATAATGAGTAATAATCATGGCCTGTGGCTTATAAAATAATTTTATGTTTCATATATTATCTTGCAGATTCAAAATTTATTCAATTTTTAAAAATAAATGTTAGTTTCTTAGGTCACAATTTTAGATGTCAATTAAACTAACAAGCTGTGCTTTACAGAAAAAAAAGCATAATATACAAGGGAAATATTCTCCCTTAACATTAAATAGTTGTGGGCACAATAAAAATATAGCTCTAGGAAAACCACTGGGCCTTCCTAAGGAATTTTTTTATTCTCTCCCTCTGTTTCTTTGATAATTCTACTACCAAAAATAAAATAAATCCTTTTAGCTTTTTAAAAAAAAGGAAACTACTATTTTGCAACCATCAAAACAAAAATTTTCTTTACTATATGTAACCTGATTTATGTAAGTACATTAGAGACATTAAAACTCACAACTAAAGGACACGGTGAGCATTGTAGAGAGGAAGGGCATGCCTCTAACCCTCGCTAGGGTGAGGCAAAGACATAAAACGTCACCAAAATGTTTGTACCCTCATAATACCCTGAAATGAAAAAAAAAAGTATTAAAATTTTCTGACACTGGCAACCAAAATTCATTATTTCAGTGTCCAGAATATGAAATGACATGACAAATATGGTATAAATGTCATCTTAAATTTGTCTACATTACAGAGATAACCTTGGTGAAATAAGTGTCTCAAAAATAATTTGCATATTGGATAGTTAATTTATTTATGCTGATTTAAAACAGGATTAATATTTACCAATTCTCATTAAAATGGGACCAGGAATATTTGCTGTTGTAACACTAACATTTCATTTATTGCAGATAATATGTATGCACATTTAATCCAGCGATGGAATCATGGAGAAGGTGGTATGAGCATGCTAGAACTATTAATATAATTACTTGTGTGTACGTAAAGGAGGGAGTGTTTTTGAAAATACCACTCTAAATCTGAGTTCTCTGGGGTAGTAGCTTCCCCTGGGATTTTCAGGCAAATGCGTAAAAATCTCTGCTCCCTTCAAAGCTCAGAGTCCTCCTGTGTCACATCCCATTCTAGGCTATGAAAACAGCATTTAAAGCAGGTGAGTAAGTTATTTATTGGCATGGGGTAAACTTTTAGGTGAGGGAACTGCAGAGTATCCCATTCAGACTACAGTGTTATGGGGACTAAGGTAAGTGTTTGAAAACATTAAGACTTTAGTCTGGAGTTAAATAGACAGAGTAAAGAAAACCAGTCACAAAGATGGGTGATGCTAGTAGAATGGAAAATAGTGTGTGGGAGGAGAGAACAAGGCACCAGGGAAGACTTTCTAGCTCTAGTGTTCCAGGAACCCTAAGCCCCTCCTAGGAAGGTTTGCTTAGGACCCAGGTCCGACTACTGTAAATATTCTCTTGCTGCTTTCCTCTCATCCAGTATCTTTGTGTGCTAGATTCTCAAAATGAACAGAAGGAAAACAAGTTTCAGAACTCAATAAGCTCACAATAAATGAAATAGGAATTTTAATGACAAAACTGCTTGCAAAAACAGAGGAAAGGGGCAACTTTTGAGGAGCTGGCTGTGCCGGGCACATTCCTGACATGGTGAATGTGTGGAAGATGGTGAATGTGTGGAAGATGGTAAGTGTGCCCTGAATAGGACCAGTTCTCTTAGCAGCCCAAAGCAGAGAGGTGGAAACAACTTCACTGGGATGCTGAAGGTACCTGGATCTCATCATCCTTTTTTCCAGCTTCTGAGGCATTCATAAGTTTTTTCAGGATGACCCTAAGTTAGACAAGAGGCCATGGCAATTCAGGCAACTTCTCCCATAAACCCACCCCTGAACTCTGAGCTCCCTGGCTTACCCTATCCACTTCCTAGAAGAAAATTCCTCCTTGTTATCCAAAAAGAATTCATCATCTGTTGACGTCTGGAAGCATATCCTCTTCCAGCTCCTCCTTTTATTTACTTGAGAATTATTTTTGCTTTATCTGCATCTCCTTTCCTGCCATTTCTTTTCAGGAATATGGTGTGTATAGTTGACCTGCAGCGTCCTCTGGCATTTTCACACGTGTTTTAATTTCTTCCACCTCCTCCAGGAGAAGGGCTTTCTTCAGGGGAGCATCTATTCTCACAGTGTTTGTGTGGCCACAGAGTGACCTTGTGGTAACATGCACAGCAGGACTTATCCACACTCTTGAGCAACTAGTCCCCATCCAAAACCCGTGTCCCAGCACAAGCCTCTCCTGGCTCTCCTGCCATGCAATGTTACTGTCAATACAGTTTCAGCCATTACTCAGAGGGACACATAGAGGTGAATGAATTTCCTACTTCAAAAATTAAAGTTGAGAAAGAAGCAAAAAAGCAGAATTGAACCTGTAGGGGAAGGAACTAATGATTTTGTGTCCTTTTATGCACTAGGGCCTGCGTCAGGCACTGACTGACTAAACATGCTGGTAAATGCTTACCTGTGCTCCTCCATCCCTTGGATCCCCGAACTTTTCATTACCTCTAAATCTCTCATTACCTGATTCTACACCAACTTCATCTCCTGGGAATGGAGATGGAAATATCAAGCTTAACACCAAGCCTCAGAAGGTGTGGGAACAAGCAGGACCTAGAGTAGAATTTCTCAATGTTGACACCGAAGACATTGGAGGCCAGACAATTGTTTGTTGTGGGGCTGTCCTGTGCATTGCAGGATGTTTAGCAGCATCCCTGCCACTAGATGCCGGGAGCAACCACTCCCCGCAGTGTCTCCAGGCATTGCCAAGTGTCCTTTGGAGAGCAAATCACCCCCACCTGAAAGCCACTAACCTAGAGTTTGGTCTCAAGAGGGAAAGAGCATTGATTTCATATGTAATGTCACTCGTGTTTCCATAGGAATAATGAGCCCTCTGGCCTCTTAATCACCTGGCTGTCTTCTAGATTATCTAAATCTCACTCAGCTTGACTTACTTTTCTCCATCACTTATTTGTTTTGGGCCCATTTGCCGTTTTTCTTTGTAAGCACCTGAGCCCCTCTCTTTCTGTAGCACTTTGGAAAGGACAGCCGTTTCTCAGTCTTTTCAGCCTTCAGCTTGAAGGTGCTCAAGCTTTGACGGCTTTACCAGAAGGTGTTTACTACAGGTGGCTAAAGAGACACATGCAAGGGAACATAATATCAAAAACGGTTGTAATTTCGATTATAAGTTATCTCGAAACCCATGTAGTATTAAATATGCTCTACGCACAGAGGATAGGGCAGAGCAGCCAGCTCAGGGGCTCTCCACACTCCCTCTGCCCCCAAGCACAAGGCCTTGTCAATTTTCCTCAGTTCAGTACGGTCTCCTGCCCCTTGACTCCTTTCACAGGTCAGAAAAGGATGTATTCTACAGTTACAGAAACTTCAAATCCGAGCTCTACTCCTCACCAGCTGTGCCAAGTTCGATGACCCTTCTTATTCTGAAAAACTGGAGATGATAATATAATATCTAAACTTTCCAGTATTGTTACAAGTAATAAATGAGGTACTATAAGTAATGTTTTTATCAGTGCCAGACATAATATCTGTAATTTTAAAAGTTTTTTGTTAATTACATTTTACTGTAAAATATATTATGTTAATAGGTCATTTTCTTCTAGTAAGGAAAGCACTATACTTTCCTTTTAGATTATTTCTCCCTTGTAAATCATTCTCCAGTCACTTCCAGATAAATACACCTAATGCTCTCCAATTTAAAAAGCCATGGTGGCTAGCCATCTCCTCTTAGGATAGTGTCCAAACCCATTAATTTATAATCAGAGCTACTCTACTTTTGTTTCTATCTTTCTGCTACTGCATAATAATATGTGATCACACAACCACACAGGACTACAAACTGTTTTAAATGCATTAAATATTTGTATGACAACGTCTTTCCTTAAATCCCCAAGTGATATCATCCCATTCTCTATCTAGGTCACTTCTACCCAATGACATCGTATAGCCAAATAGACCAAATTACTCTTTCCATTGTGTTCCCATAGCAGTTTTCTGAGCCAATCATATGTTCACATAGCATATTATTTTGGTTAGCAGTGTAAATGTCTATCTTGTCTGGAAGATTGTTACCTCATTGAAGAAACAGATGGTATCTTACTCATCTGTTCATTCTATATAGTTTCTGGCACACCAACTATGGAACAGAATCAGGCAGGTGCTATAACCCTGTGGTGACATCAAAAAAAATATTGTTGAGTACAACATGAAACTTCAACTCTTTCTGTAAATAAGAAGTGAGAACTCAGGTCATCTCCTTCAGATATGGTTACCATAAACCACACTAGTGTTAGCCACAAAGTCTTCCATTTGCTGGGCATTCCTGGCCTAGAGGACCAGCACATGTGGATTTCCATCCCCTTCTTCATTTCCTATGTCACTGCCCTGCTTGGGAACGGCCTGCTCATCTTCATTATCCTCACAAAGTGCAGCCTGCACGAGCCCATGTACCTCTTCCTCTGCATGCTGGCGGGAGCAGACATTGTCCTCTCCACATGCACTGTGCCACAGGCCTTGGCCATCTTCTGGTTCCGTGCTGGGGAGATCTCCCTGGATCGCTGCATCACTCAGCTCTTCTTCATCCACTCCACCTTCATCTCTGAGTCAGGGATCTTGTTGGTGATGGCGTTTGATCGCTACATTGCGATCTGCTACCCACTGAGGTACACCACTATTCTTACAAACTCTCTGATTGGAAAAATTGGAGTGACTATCTTTCTGAGAAGTTGTGCTACAATATTCCCCATAATATTTCTTCTGAAAAGACTGATTTTTTGCAGAAGTAACATTCTCCCACACACTAGTTGTGAGCATATTGGTTTGGCCAAATATTCCTGTAATGACATACGAGTAAACATATGGTATGGTTTTTTTGTCTTAATGTCTACGGTGACTTTAGATGTCATGCTAATTTTTATTTCCTATATGCTTATTCTCCATGCTGTTTTCCATATCCCATCCCAAGATGCTCGACACAAAGCTCTCAATACTTGTGTCTCCCACGTCTGTGTCATCATCCTCTTTTACGGGCCTGGGGTCTTCTCAGTCCTCACTGAGCGGTTTGGACACCACATCTCACCCCACATCCATGTCCTGCTGGGCAGTGTCTGCATTCTGGCTCCTCCTATGCTAAATCCCATCATTTATGGGGTCAAGACCAAACAGATCTGGGACCAGGTGACTCATGTCTTATTTCCAAAAGTGACAAGACTTTAGGAATGAAAACCATTTCATTTAGGAATGAAAACAGATCTACTGTTTTCTCAACATTTCTGGCCATATATGACGGGAACTTCAACAGTCCTAGTAGGTGAGGGACAGCTGGAGACTAGACAAATAGCTCAATGAGTCTATGTTTCTGGAGTAAGTCCACTAGGGATGTTTTGGTGTCTGCTTTTCAAGGTCTCTGATCAATAATAAGAGATCAATTTCTTTGTGGCTCAATGGGTTTTCTTATTCAGAGTCT
>CAUYRT010035914.1:0-43844 GCA_963574885.1 Lepilemur ruficaudatus
TTTTTAAAAAAATCCCAGTCCTTCAGCCTGACCTTACACTTCCCCACTTTTTATTTTATTATCTTAAGTGTCATGCAAGAACTAACATTTTCTTTGGAAAAAGTACCTATACTTTTTAAGATTTAATTTGTATTTTCTCTATTTAAATCTCATTTTATCCTTGGTTCTGTGGGCTTGTCTATACATCTAGCACCAGACCATAGCACAAATAAAGTCTGATATGTTAAAACCATTTTGTAAAATTATTAGTAACATTTATTGAGCACTTATTTATTGGACAGCATTATTCTAGTGCTTTACACTAATCCCCCATAACCTTGAGGTGGATATTATTATTACTATTATCTCATTTTCAGAATGAAAATAATGAACTGAGGCACAGAGGTAACCTGGCCCAGAGAGCAGGAACAGAAGGCCAGGTTTCAAGCCCAGGCAGTCAGTCTCATAAGCCCAGGCTGGAAAGGACCACACTGTGCTACAGCAGGTAGACAAGAATCTGCTCAGGTGAAGTGAGGGTGAGAAGCTTTGGGTCCCTTCTTTTCTCTTCTGCCACCCTCCAGCTCATAGGGCTGTCCAGCCAGCTCAGTGTTAAAAATCTGAGTCATACCACATGTGTGGATCCTTACATATCACCTGCAAGTTTTGTATTGATTTTCTTCTGAAGATTATCAGATCCTTTGAAAAGTATATTTACCATCTTTCAAAAACCATGTTTTGAATGAACCATTCATTTATACATTTATTCAATCAACATTTACTGAAAGTCTACTGTGCTCTAGGCACTTGGAATAAATAATAAAGCAGTAGCTCAAATTTTCTTGGGGGATGATGTAATTAAATAGCAATAATTCTGGGTTATTTTAATAAAATCCTTAGTAGTGATAATAAATTAATTTGCCATATTATTTTCTTTTAAAGTATGCAACACTTTGTAGCTTTTGCACTTTATATTTTGATTTCTTGTCCTCACAATAATTCTGCAGCTATAGCATATTCTTTACAGATGAGAACACAGATTGATCAAACTTGAGCAATTTTCTCATGGTTCTCCCACTGAGGTTTTGCAAGTTCAAATTCAGTATTATAAAGATTGGGGACACAAGGCACTATAAGACATAGTTCTTTCAGTCTTGTAAAGGTAGCTCATAATTCTACAGAAAAGGTCAGACATGTAGCTACACACTTTACTGCTACCTACTTAGATGAGAAACTGATGTTGGATGGCATAGAATTGTCTTGATTGGTTTTCACCTGAAAGTTCAATTAGCTGTATGAACAGATCTAAAGACAAATATTTCATCATGTACTTATTGTGAGAATCTAAGTTATATTAACAAGTCACACATCTCTGAAAGCTGGAGTGTAGATACTCTGCATTGGATTTGCCAGTGTAACAATGGAAAGATCAAAAGCAGTTTGCAAGAGGAACCATCTTTCTTTTTAGTTTGGATGCTGAGTTCATTAGGATCCTAAACCAGTTCTTCCCCTCCTTTCTCTATGTCCTAACCTGACCCCCCTGTGGCATGTCTGTATCCTTCAAAGTTATATCTTTGAAGCATTGATCAAACCCTGCAGCAATCCCATAAAAGAGACATAGCAGAATACAAAACCCTTCTTTAGACCACAAAGCTCCCTGGGGATTATTTGCTGTCAAATATGGCTGTTTGAGGGAATCTTAATTATAATTCAATTGTGATATCTCATCATTCTACATTGAATCTACCTAAAGCTTTGATCCAGAATTACTTTCGGAGCTTTTTCTAAATACACACATCTAGGTCTATCCCCAGACATACCGTTCCAGAATCTTCTTGCTGTATTTGTTAAAACCTAGCAGACACCACTGTTGTGCAGCCACATTGGAGAACCACTGATAGAAGGAGATACCAAGAGGGGTGGGGAGCCTGCAGCTTCAAGGCCACATGTGGCCCTCCAGGTCCCTAAGTACAGCCCCTCATCCAAATTCAAATATCACAGAACAAATTCCTTTATTAAAAGGATTTCTTCTGTAAAATTTGGATTCAGTCAAATGGCTGCACTCAAGGATTGAGAAGGCCACATGTGGCCTCAATGTCACAGGTTCCCCACCCTACTGATTTTAGTTTATATACATTCAAATGTTATAAGTAGTAGAAAGAATAAAATTGTGGGGAAAACAGTAACTACTTAGGCTACCACACTCCAAAAAGCTGACATTCAAGAAAAGGTAGGGAAATCCCCTGAGCACCAAAGCCACCATGTGGGTGTTTACCTAACTATGGCAACAGCTGGTTTATTTCGAGCTGAGAGAGGACCCTGGTCCAGGCCAAATACAATTCTGATCCTTCAACCATCAAGAGGCTAAAGAAAATATCATGATTTTGGACTGGAAATGAGATTGAACTACAAGGGAAGGAGAAAGATGTGAATAATTCAGTCAAAGGAGGAAAATGTAACTGGAATACTGTGTCTTTGTTGGGTTCCCCCAGAAGCGGATCTCGAGACAAGAGTTCAAGGACAAGTAGTTTGAGAGATGAAGAAAACAGCAAATGCAGAAAATGTGTTTGGGACATAGAGGAATCCAATCCAGACAGTGTTCTTAATATAGCCATCCATTTAGAGGGCCAGAGCTCAATCCCAAGGGACACTCTGGGAAAGGAACCCCAGCTGCACTTCTAGAGCTCTGCTGTGCACAAGGATCACCTGGAGAGCCTGTGGAAACACAGATTTCTGGGCTCCATCTCCAGAAATTCTGAGTGACTTAGTAGATCTGAGGTAGAGCCCAAGATGTGCATGTCTAATGATCTCCCAGGTGATGCAGATGTTGGTTCGCGGACCTCACTTTGGTAACTGGGACCGAGCGCATACATGCTCCAGGATCATCCAGCCAGAGTGAGGGAGCCGGGATATTTGTACACCAATTCCCACCCTTCATGGCCCCTAAGGGCACTTGGAGAGGACAAGATGGTATTAATTCCCTGGCACTTAAGGAATACATGGACCACAGAGGGACCTTCCTCAGACTAAGAAATGCAAGTACTGGCTCTTGGAAATTAGCCTTGAAGGGGTAAAGCCAAGGGAGCATGAAAGAGGCTCTGACAGTGTCTCCTACAGCATGGAAGGAAATTAGTAATTTCACAGATTAGGGTGCTTAGAAAACAAGAGATAATGTACCAAGACTTTAATCTTATATATTGATCTTCCCTCCCACTTATTTCCATCCAAACAGGTGTGAAGTGATATTTCATTGTAGTTTTAATTTGCATTCTCCTGATGATTACTGACATCGAACACTTTTTCATATACCTCTTGGCCACTGTATGTCTTTGGAAAAATAGCTATTCAAATCCTTTTCCTATTTTTAAACATTGGGTTATTAATTTTTTTGTATTCTTGAATTACAGGAATTCCTTACATATTTTAGAGATTCACCCTTTATCAGATACATGGTTTGCAAATATTTTCCCATATTCTATAGATTGCATTTTCACTCAGTTGATTGTTTTCTTTGCTGTGCAGAAGTTTTTAGTTTAATGTGGTCCCACTGTTTATTTTTGTTGTTGTTACCTGTGCTTTTGGTGTCAAAATAGAACAACCATACAATCCAGCAATTCCACTTTTGGGTATTTATCCGAAAGAATTGAAGTAGGGATTTGGAAGAGATGCATTATGTTCATTGCAGCATTATTCACAATATTCAAGATTGGAAACAACCTAAATGTCCATTGACAGGGGAAAGGATAAATAAAGAAAAGGTGGCATACACACACACACATACACACACACACATGCCTACATATATAAACACACAATAGTATTCACTATTCAGCCTTTACAAAGAAGAAAATCCTGCAATGTGGGACAATGTGGATTAATCTTTTAAGACTTTATGCTAATTGAAAGAAGTCACTCACAGAAATAAAAATACTGCATGATTCCACTCATATGAAGTATCTAAAATAGTCAAATTCATAGAATCTGAGGGTGGAATGGTCATTGCTAGGGGCTGAGGGGAGGTGGAAATGGGGAGTTACTGATCAATGCACATAAAGTTGCAGTCAAGTAAAATGAATAAGCTCTGGAGATTTGCTCTACGACATTGTACCTATACTCAAAAATAATATATTTACACTTAAAAAATTTTTAAGAGGATAGATCTCACGGTAAGTGTTCTTACTACAATAAAATAAAATAAGTTAAACATTTCATTGTCTAGCTTGAATTTGGCAGATGGGGCTAACAAAAATGATAATATTGGAGAAATAAGGACGGAGAATTCCCTGCCCTCCAGGTATGTAATTTTAGAAGGTTGTCTCTTCCTTTATGCTAATGGTGATGATAGCACAACTTCTTAAGCACCAGTGGCACACTGGATGAGGAGCCTTCTTGTTAGAGGCCACCCTGGGGAGTGGATTTTGTCACAGAGTCACAGCCGCCGTCTGGTTCTCCTTCCCTGCCCCCTGTCCCACCTCCCCTTTCTGTGCTTAGGATGGGACGGCTTTATCATATCCACACCACTGCAGTCATGTCACCATGATCATCAAGACACGACTCTTGCTCAGAAAGCACAGTCCACCACCTATAGTCATTAGGAGGCTATTGTAGAAAAGCAAAACAAAACAAAAAAAGGAAAACAGCAAGTGTTGCTGAGAGTGTGGATAAATTGTAATCCTTGTGCATTGTTAGTGGGAATGTAAAACAATGTAGCCACTACAGGAAATAGTTTGTCAGTACCTCAAAAAATTAAACATAGAATATCATATGATCAGTAATCTCCTAGGTATATCCCAAAGGCATTGAAAGCAGAGAGTCAAACATATATTTGTACTCCAGTGTTCATAGAAGCTTGAGTCACAATAGCCGTGAGGTGGAAACAACCCGACTGCTCATCAACAGATCAATGAATAAACAAACTCTCTCTATACCTGTATATATAGAGATAATATATTATATATAGTGTGTATATATGTACACACAATAGTGCATATTCTATATACAATACAAAATAATTGTATAATTATATACACACAATGCTCCTTTCATTCCTTTCATTAAACAGGGGCAATTTTCCAAGAGTTTTGATGGGAAATCATTAGGCATTCACCTTATAATCCTGATTTGGTTTCTTCTGACTTCTTTTTGTTTCCTAATCTTAAAGAAACCTGTAAAGGGCATCCATTTTCCTTCCGTCAATAATGTAAAAAGGACTACGTTGATGTGGTAAAATTCCCAGGACTTTCAGGTTTGTAGGGGTGAATGAAATGGCTGGTATCATCACTTACAAAAGTGTCTTGACCTTGACAGAGCTTATGTTGAGAAATAAAGTTTATAATTTTTATTTTAATCTTTAATTCTATTTTTCTACACATTTTTTGAAGTCCCTTGTATATTATCACGATAGAAAAAGAAAAGTCCAGTTCACCTCCTGTTAGGTTTGCCCAGCCCTGCCTGACCTCCAACAGCAACTCTGAGCATCCCACGTGGCATTAAAACTCAGTCTGCCCCTCGGCCCCATCTCCAGTCAGGTTCCCCCACTTGCCCACCATGAGGAACTCACGCTCGCCAGGCTGAGGGGCTGCTCACTTTCTTAATAAATGAGCCAACTTTTTGCTTCAGATCCCAAGGTCCTTTTCGGCTGTTTGGAGCTTCTGGTCTGTTTTTTCACTTATCTAGCCCTTCATTTTGGTTTCTATCCTTTTTCCCTAGTGCTGGTGGTTGGCTTGGTCTTCGGAGGGGCTATTCACTCTCCTCATTGGAGCTTTCCTCATTTACTGGGCTTCTGCCCTTGATCTGTCTGGGTCCTTGAACCTCATGGAGTTCTTCCCCCTCTTCCTGATTCACCCTATGCGTTGTACCTTTGACATCTGGAATGCAAACTTCTCTGTGGTTCTAAGGACCTAACTTTTAAATCAGCCAACTCACAGTCCTAACCTTTATCCCAGGAAACCTCAATTCAGCTTCATAGTAGAATCACTTGGAGAGCTTTTAAAAATGCTGTTAGGGTAAAAATTTACCCTGAGGACATATCTCCACAAGTACAAACTAACTTAGCATAAGGGGGCATTGTTCATAATAGTAAAAGTCTGGAAACTACTGAAATGTTCATCCCTAGGATACTGGTTTAAAAAATTCTGGCTAGAGGGTAGCCAGAGAAAGGTTGAAGAAAGATAGCTAGGTTAGAGAGATTCTGAGGATAAATTATTTTACGAGGAAAAGAAAAAAAGAACAGCAATATGTAGAATAGCGTATATAGTGTGCAACGTTTGCTAAGAACAAGGAAAAAATAAGAAAAACATGCATGTGTTTGTATACATGTACTTCCTTATTTTTGCAAAAAGTAACAGTGGCAGTATAAATCAGAAACTAACCCAAATGGTTACTAATGAGGAAGAAGAAATGAGGTAAAGAGCATAGGAAAGAAATGATAATTGTCTATGTGGAACTTCTTATTAATATATAATTTTGACTTTTAGCCATGTAGATGTTTTACATATTTAAAATATAAAATACAATGAATAAATATAACTGGTTACCAAATTGGTACCTAATCACAAAAGAACATAATTATTTCAAGTGACTTTTTAACACAGGACTCTGGGTATATATTCAAGACAAAAGAAAATCTAATGTGAAATTATATCAATAGTTTTATTATTAATAGTAATGCTGAAATTATAATTTTGATCTTTTATTCATTAAGAGATGGGATCTTGCTATGTTGCCCAGTCTGGAGTACAGTGGCACAATCATAACTCACTATAACCTCATGGGTTTAAGTGATCCTCCTGCCTCAATCTCCCAAGTAATCAGGACTACAGGCATGCACCGCCATGCCTGACTAATTTTTTTTAAAATTTTTTTGTAAAGACTAGGTCTCACTATGTGGCCTAGGCTAGTCTTAAACTCCTGGCCTAAAGTGATCCTCCCACCTCGGTCTCCCAAAATGTGGAATTACAAGCCTGAGCCACTATGCCCAGGCTGAAATTGTGATTTTAAAATTATTGTGTTTATAGTATAGAATAAATAAGTAAACATATGGTAATAGTAACCAAGCTTGTTAGTGTTAAGAAGAGAGAAAGAAATAATTTCAGAAAATCCTGTAATATTAAAGTATTAAATTTTTATTTAAAAATATTTTTTTTTAACTTTGACAATCAAAAGGGCCTAGGAAAAGTAATACTCCAATAGCAATGAGAGCCTCTGTCATCCAAGTATTGTGCTTGAGGCTATTCCACACTCAAAGGATCTCGGGCTTCTTGGATAAAATGTAGCCCTTCTGTGTTAGAAAAAGTTGAAGATGAGCCTGAGATATCTTGTGCCGGAAACCAAATAATTGTTCAAACATTAACAATGGTTTTTCTGAAGGACTAATGAATGAACTTATAAAGACTTCCACTTTGAAAGTTTGGTAAAAAAAATTTAAAATAATGCTATATTTCCTTCTTTGTTGTGGCTGAATAGTATACCATTGTGTACACATATATATTTTAAAACATCAAGTTGTGCACAATAAATACATACAATTTTATATATCACTTTTAGAAATAAATTTGAAAAAATGGTATATTTGTTTACAAAGCACACTAAATAAAATGTATGAATTCAGTAATTCCAAAAAAGGTAATTAAAATGAATTCATTTACAACCACTGGATGTAATTATTATATGATTCTTACTCTAATGCCTTTATCCTAATGCTTTTGGAGTAAGTGTAGTTCATTTCCAGCTAATAAAGGCAGATGAATCATAGAATTCTACAACCCTTAATGAATTCAATGAAATAATTGATTTAGGCAGACATCATCTTTGGATGCTAAGATCTTTATAACAAGTAGAGATGGCCAACATCACTTTGACTATCAATAATAGTGACCTCATGGACCACTAATGTGTTGCAGGATGAAGTCTACAGCATCACTTATGAAGCATTCTTGACAAAAGGATTTAACTGAATCTAATCAAACACTTAGGCTCAACTTTCTTATTCGGGAAAAAATTTAAGATAGAAAAACAAATTAACTAATACTTGGACAAAGGACTCAAATCGGTCTTGAACATGGACTCTACAAGACAGCTGGCTAAGTCTTTTAAACAAACAGTAATTGGGGAAACTGGTCTAGATTGGGAGAAACGAATAATACATAATAACCAAGCGTGGTGCGTGAACCGTGACTGGATCCCGGCTCACAAAATAGCTAGGGAAGACAAAACAGAAAATCTGAACATGGACAGAATACTGGTTGGCATTAAGAAATTATTTTTAATATTTTAGGGAGAATAATGGCATGTGCCTACGTCAGAGAAAAATCCTTATTCTTAGAATTGAAGTCCAGCGATGTCTGCAGCTTACTTTCAAATGTTTCTGAGGGGAAAGTATATATATATATATATATATATAAAATATATGTAAGTGTGTGCATGTTCCCATGTATGTGTGCATACATATCACATATAATAAAATGCTAACAATTATTAAAGCCAGATAGTGAACAAGGATGTTTATTATTCGAGTTTTTAAACATTTCTGTATGTTTGAACATTTTCATCATAAAAGTCAGCACAAGTACAGACACCAGGCCCCACCCAGAAAGATTCAAATTAGCTGGGTGAGGCTTGGGCATTGGTGCTTTTAATAAACTTCCCTGTGATATGGGTGCACAGCCGTGTTGTGCCCCGCCCTCTCCCTTCACGCCCCACCCTCCTGCCACCCGACCCTGCTGGATTTTGGCATCTCCAAGCCTTACAGACGGACACTTCCTTAGGACTCTTGGTGCCTTATTGAGTCACTTGGGTGAAATCTTGAGGCTGCCCTCCTGGGGGAGCCACTTCTTCAAGTCACTACTGCACATGTTTTTCTTGCATGGCCAAAGAAAATCCCACCAGGAACACATTCATCAAGAAAAGCGATGTCATGGAAAAGTGCAAATGCGCACAAACATAAAATATTTGGAAGACATGGGCTTAATATGGGAAGTAGTAACACAAAACAAAGCAGTAAACGACTGAATAAAAAGACTTAAGGAAAACAGCAAAGGAACTAGAAAGCTATACTGGTGAGAGTCCCCAAAGTACAGCTAAGCTGTGGGTCACCCTTAGATTTAAATATGGCAGTATCACGCGTAGTTTTAAAAGAGGGGGAAGGGGGAAGTCTATTAGAGTGACCTTTGTTTGCTTTAGGGATTCAAAAGCTTGGGCCCAGGGAAACAGGGAGCAAAAGTAGATACGCTTGGCCCAATAACGATGCTTTCACCAGAAGAGAAAGTAATTTTAGAAGCAGCACCGGTGTGTGTTCCCATATGTCCTTCCTCACCTACCTCTCTCAAAGCCTTTGTCTAGAACCCTGGTGAAATGTAGGTGTTTTGAAAAATTGGTTAATAGTCCAAAACCTATAAAAGACTCGACAGTACAGCACAGTGTTGCCTTATGGCTTACATACCATAGAAAAGTGATCTTTAAATTAGGGAATGTGTACCTTGGAGTACAGACACTTTGCAAGGTACTCAGAGTGAGAATGGTTTAAGGAAATCGGATTCCAAGTCTTTCCCCTCTATGTGAACTGCTTTCTAAACTGGATCTGCCTGAGTCGGCTCCTGCCATGGAGGTCTCAGGCCTGTTCTGGAGTGGTTCTGCCCACTGGCCAGTTCCACAAATGGGCTTCTCCCACTTCACAGAGGAGAAGCAGACCTCTCACTGGCCAGGAGTCTTGCTGTGGGTGGAAAATCCTAGAGGTGGAAAATCTTGTCAAGGGGCAATTCAAAATATTTGGTGTTGGCAAAGTCTCCTTTGCCCAAGTGATCATACCCTTCACCATTTCTCATCCCACCCATCTCAGCAAGAGATGTATACCTAAACAAATTAGTTTTTAGAGATAATAATTACTATTTTGAAAAAAAAGTCATATCAATGCAGAGGAAAAATTTCAATCTTTGGAAGCTTACTTCCCATGAACATTTTTTAAATTTAATTTTCATTTGTAATCATATTTTGTTACTGAGAACTATGTGTTATAGATTTAGAATATCCCAGTGGAAATGTTTACTTATACTATTAATAATTTATACCCTTGTATTTTGCTCTGAAAATATTCTGAAGTATGTATGTTTTGTGTGTGTGTATATATGTATATACCCAAATACTCCTGTAAGACCTGGGAGTATGTCTTTGAATCGAGGGTGGGAATGTAATGGAACCATCTTTGTAGTATCAAGTGTGTTCAAAATTCATCTAGCTCCTAATTGAAGGTTTGTCTCATCTGGCTTAAAGGCAATTAAACATAAAACTCAAGATGTCTGAAGTAAGCAAAATTATCAGTTTAGCTTTTGGGGGTAGCCTAAGAAAACTGCTTTCTGCTGAGGGAATCTTATTTTGGTATTTGAAAATTATGTTTCGATTGAATGAAATCAAATGTAAACTGACCAAGACAAAATAAGCAACCATCAATGACTGAAATATTGCTTGTAATTGCAACAAATCCACAGGATATATCAGAGTCATGAGTTTTGTTCTCCTGGGATGTTTTTGCATTTAAAAGCAACAGATTAAAGAGCAACTTAATTTATTCACAAACTCACCCAAGAAAAATGTCATCCAACAAACTGAGGGCTCCTATTCATTCAGGAATTTGCTAGTTTCCCAGTAGTATATGAGGCTGGTATTTTTATACTCAGCCCACATGTTAGTAATAGGGTTTCTGATCCTGGCTGGAATTCTCTCCCGTTATCCTGATGACTCTTTAAGCTTTATTCTCTTGAAACCCTAATCACACCCCGCCCCTCTACGCCACCTCTGAATGTCAGTAGGCACCTTCCCCTTTTATCTCACAGCTTCCTGACAACAAGCCCCTAGACAATGTGTGCCCACACCCATCATTTCCTCTTTTACAGACTTTATGGCAGTGGGATTATCTCACCATATACAGTGCTCCCTCCAAGATAACAAACCTTTGTTTACCCTGTTGTTAAAGCCAATGGATATTTTTCAGTCATTGTGTAAATGGCATTTTATACTGCTTAAAAATCAAAACACAACTTTTTATAAGTATTTTGATCATAATAGAAATATTTAGTTATATCCCCTACATTCCATTTACTCTGGCAGGAAAGTAAACAATTTGGTCTTACAAAGATTTTTTAAATAAATATTTTTAATAATAATAATATTAATAGCAGCAAACACCAAGGACTTAAATCTTCCAAGCTTCACTTTAAATACTTCATACATATTAAAGCATTTGGCCCTCCAAATAACTCTGAGATGGGTGTTCATATTTTCTCCATTTTACAGACACTAAGAGAAAGTCTAATACAATCACTCAAGGCCACAGAGGCAGCAAGTGCCTGAACTCCAGAGCTTGTCCTCTACCCATCAAATGATGCCAAGTCACCTGAAAAGTTCACTTGACCAGATGCCTTATTCCTCAAGCAATCAGATGCATTGGGATTTGGTTCTGAGATGAACAGCATTTACAAAGAATTGGTAGGTAGAGAGATGACGAGATAGACAGACAGACAAATGGAGGGTAAGAATGAGCCGATTAAGAAGACATCTCCATGTGAAGTCTTATACCTTTGGTATATACCTTTTGGTATGCCAAAACCAAAGCACAGACAGATTAGAGAACTTGTTGAAGGTCATCAGATCAAGCCTGGAACAGAATTTTCTAGGTCATATGCAGCCAACCATGCCTGTTACTAGATTGAGAAGAAGCTACATTTTCTTTTAAGCACTTTTCTAAGTAAAATTACAAAGATGGTAGGAGAAATAATGCAAGGCTAATCAATAATTAAATTAAGTTAGAAAATGAACTTTTGCTTAAGGTATTAGAGAAAAGCATTCGAGCAATTAATTAAAATGCATATAATGCTGCTGCTACAGAAATTTAGCCCAGAGAGGAAGATTAAGTAAAAATTGATTTTCCTTGAGAGACGCTAACATTCAAAATATTGAGCGGTTGACAATAAAGAAATGGTACTAAACAAAATTTTTTTTGAACCCAGATGATCAAAGTGTTGCTCAATTTTCCAAAATCAAACAATATGAAGCTTTGAAAGTCCCAAGATATGGCCCTACCATTTTCCCATTGTCCCCATTACTTTTCTACATTGATATTGTTCTACATTTTTAAAGTTTTAGTACATAGCTAATATCATCAGTAGCTTTAACAATAGCTACTGCCACCAACAGAATTTAAGCTCTTTGCATGCTGAGACTCATGTTGGATTTATTTTTAAAGAGCAATTGTGAGGCTCTGTATATAGTAGGTATGAAGCAACAAGTGTCATTTATGAATTAAATGTTTTAACGTGGAAGTGTTTGGGACCTAGAAACAGACACACGAGTGACCTTAGTTAACAGAAATACTGCAATGCTTAAGATCATTCAGGACTTCTCTTGATGCGATGCATGTTCAGAATTAGACACCGATTTACATATGGATAAAAGATATTCTCCAGCCTTATTCTCCAAAATCCAGGGAATAGCACCAGAACAGAAATAAGAAAGAATGGTGACATGAGAAAAATTTGAAGGTGGAAAGCAAGAATGGTAACTGTTCATGCTCAGGTACATTCAAGGTATGTGCTATAAAGGGAGAGAAGAATAGAGAGTAGTATTAATTAACAATTACTAAAAATTAAAAAGCTGTCCCATTTGAAAGTATTAACTGGGTTACTAAAAGAGGAAAAATTACCATGGACTGTAAAGTGTGGATCTGGGACAAAAGATAGTATAGGAAATGTAAATTATAGAATAGAAAGGTACATGGAGTTTTTAAAAAGAGCATTAATTTTGACCACCAGAATAAAGATCATTATACTCTCAAAAGAAGGGAAATGTTGAAATGCAGCCATATTGGGCTTCTGTTATAACAGAAGTATAAGACGATGGAAGGTTCAGGTATTAACTTAGAGGAAACAAGACCAATTTTGTATACTAACTGTTTTTTGGGTTCTTTTGTTTTGTTTTGTTTTTTGGTATTTGCTAAAATTAAAGAGAGTTAAAACAAAAGGAAAATCAGACTCCACTTATGCTAGGACACACCAGGATGCACTCAGATCTAGAAACATTCTGTAGTGGTCATGAGTTCAAGTTCTCTGATGAGCCAGACAGATTTTAGTCTCTTCAGCCAAGAGCAGGAGGGCTAGCACATTTCTTGCTTTTATTAATCTGATGTTTCTAATATTTTCCTTTTGTCTTTCTCTACCATCTTTGGCTTTCTCTTAAGCCTATTTTCTTTTGCTTCATCTTCCTGTGTTAATACATGTTCATAGCAAACACTCTTTAGCATTCATTTTAGGAATAAAAAGCTTATGGCAGTAAATAATACTTTTATATTCATCTTCCTTCTTTCTATATTGAAAAATAATAATCCCTTTACCTTTTACCCTTTACTCTTAGAAATACTATCTTACTACTACAGTATGCAGAACATGCCTCATTTTCTCCAGGTTAAGTTTTAGAAGTTCAGCAACCTATATTAAATCCCAATAATTCAAAGTAGAACATAATAATCACACATTTTCATAACATGTTCCTATTGGTTTTTTATTTATTTCTTTTATACATTTTAAACTATTGACTGCTTCATCATAAACCCTCAGATATTATTGCTCAATATGTACATTTGATCAAATTTTCCTCATATTTCTAATGAAAATTTCTTTTGCAAGTTAGTTCTCCAATTCATTAATCAATTAGATATATTTGGCCAAATAGGAAAGATTTTCTTTGAATTTTCTTATTGCATATGAATTCCCATTATTAAAATACATACTCGTAGGAAAAAAAGAGAACATAGAAAAAATACCTCAACATACAGATAACCATTGTTAACATTCTGCTATGCATCATCATTTAGAATCACAGAGCTACTGTTCTAAGAGTAATAGATAAAACACCACTTGCTAGTATATAAAAACTAATCCCAGAATTAACATAGCTAGAAAGAAAATGATGATACCCAATGATGTACGTGGGTATCCACCAACCACTGGATACTATGATCCTGGTTCTGGGGACATAGGACAAAATATCCTCCCTCGGAAAGACTGCTGAATGACAGGACCAAAAAAGAAGCCATTTTGCAGTCAGCCTTTTTGATCAATATAGCAATAACACTTGAAAAACTATTTACTTTTTGGTTTTGTTTTATATTACAGAATTGAGTGGATTTGAACTGTTTCTTTTTAGAATAAATTTTGCATAGTATAGCATGGTGTAAAATACAACAGTTATTTCCAAAAACATTTACTTCTAATTTTCATTTTGGCAACTGATGACACAGATATAAAGATGAAACAGCATAAAATAAAAGCTTTATCTGAAAACTCCAAGCGATACAATTTTACAGTTCTTCTTAGATTCAGGGGGAAAGCCTGCATGGGGATTAGATCATTTACTTCTCACTACGCATGCTCTTCTCTGTCCCTTCTCCACCCCCGTGGGTAGCACTGTCATTCATTTGGTTACCCAAGCCAGAGAGGACTTGACTGTTTCCTTGCCCTTCATCCAAACCATTTTTAAGTGTACAATTCACCACCATTAATCACATTCAGTGTGCTGTGCAACCATCACCTATTTCCAAAACTTTTTCATCAGCCCAAATAGAAACTCTGTACCCATTAAGCAACAACTCCCAAGTCCCCCCTCCCTCTTGCCCCTCGTAATCTCTAATCTACTTTAGGTCTCTATGAATCTGCCTATTCTAGGAACTTCGTATATGAGGAATCATACAATATGTGTCCTTTTGTGTCTGGCTTATTTCACTAGCATAATGTTTTTATGGTTCACTTATGTTTTGGAATTCATTTATATATTAGAACTTCATTCCTTGCTATGACTTGAATAATATTCTATTGAATGTATATACCACATTTTGTTTACCATTCATCTGTTGATTGACACTTGGGTTCTTTCCATTATTTGGCTATTGTTAATAATGCTGCAATCAACACTGGAGTACAAGTATCTGTTTGAGCCTCTCTTGTCAATTCCTTTGGGTATACACCTTGGAGTGGAATTGTTGGGTCATAGAGTAAATTCTATGTTTAATTTTTGAGGAACTGTCAAATGGTTTTAAAGCATACTTGCAACCAATCTTCAAGTTTATATGATGACAAATTAATAATTAAATACCAATAATAATCTTGTTAATAAGAATATGTCTTACCGAGCACTCCCCATATGCCAGCATCTCGTCCAATTTTCTCAACAATTCTATGCAGTAGTTACTGTCATTAGTCACATTTTACCAATAAGGAAGCCAAGTCTAACAAACATCAAGCCATTTGTCCTTCTGGGGGTGGACAGGATTGGAATGTAAATTCCGTCTCTATGATATATCTAAAGAAGATCTGACTGTTGTCACTTTATTCGTGGAATCAAAGTTCCAAAGACTAGAATGTTTTGTTCGAGGCAACAAGCAGAGTAACTGTGGGGTTACCAGAACTGCAGGGTTACCCAGAACTCACTTCTTGAAGCCCTGTCCGGCACTTCCACTGCACTAGGCTGCCTGCCCAAGGACTCCTCATAATGTATGATATTGTGATCATTTTAGCACATCTATAAATTTATATTTACTCTGAAACAAAAATTCATTTGTCTCATAAGGAGAAAGAGACATCCATAAAAATGAGGACCAAGATTAATACAGTAATAATGAACATCTATTTATGAAATAATATCTTTGTACTGAGCATTAGACCAAATGTTTTACACACATTATCTTATTTTACCTTCACAATAAATCTATGGGCTAAGAATTATTATCACTTCTACTCTCCAGATGAAATGTAAACCAAGTATGAGAAAAATCAAAGGATTTGCCTAAGGTCACAAAACTACTAAGTTGTAATGCTTCAACTCCCAGTTTGCCCAAATTCAATGTCCATGACATTAACTCTTCTTATTCTCTAAAAGCTATTTATCATAAAAAAATAAAATCAGATCCAAAAATCATTAGTATGATTTTTCTTCACATTTAGAATCATAAGAAACCATAAATCAGAGAATCCTGAACATTTATGGTTTTATTATTTACACATCATTTCTTAGTGTTCTATTCTTTTTGTTACAAGTGTTAAATTCATGAAATGTTGGTTGACCCTAGATTTCTTCCAGGAAAGGCAAAATGGGAGAAATTCTCTCACCACTGAGCAATGCCAATGACTTGAATGAAGGAGACAATAAAATAAAAACAAATGAATGATGTTAACAATAAGATTATTTGCAGAGCTATAAATTAAAAAAATAATAATAACTATTGTCTCTGTTGTCAGCTCTTAGATGTTTCCAGCTGTAAAGGACATGCCGGCAAGCAAGGTTCACCTGTGTTTGCTCTGCTCATGCCGACTCCTCCATCCCCATCTTTCAGTGATGGGGAAGCACCTGTCCCCTCCCCAGGAGAGAAGAAGCCTTTGTGAACACCGCCTGCCCCAGCTCTCATGGAGAGGCAGTCAGTTCAGTGCCATAGCTCAGTCTTTACTCCACATTACCTGATAACAAATCCTGACTCCACCACTTACTAACAAGGGAAACTTGGACAAGTTGTTTGACTTCCCTGTGCCTCATTTTTCTCATTGGTAAAAAGGATGAATATAGGAGCACTTAAAACATAAGATTGTTAAGAGGATAAATCCCTTGAATAGTAGCCCATATTAGGAGCTCAACAGTTGTTAGCTATTATCATTACTATTATCATCACTAACATTAACAGTCACTCTGTCACAGGGAAGGCCAGCCATTCAGGAACTCTGGCCCCAGTAAGAAACTGGACTAACATGCCCATGTCTGACAAGAGGACTGACCAGGAAGAGATAGGAGGCCCTCTGGTCTCTGCAGTGTCAATGTTAACAGAGCTAAAGCTGATTCTAGAACGACCATTTGGCTCTGAACCCATGTTCTAGTGAAAGGAAGTTTGAATTAGTTCCAGTAAATCAAATTTACTTGGCTTTTTAACAAAGATGGCCACATGACTCACCTCCATGTGAGTGCTGATTTTGGAAAACCCCACCTTCATTCTCTCATGAACACTTAATAACACTCTAAATTCACAGCAAACAAGAGACAAAGGGAAACACAGACAGCACAAAGCCCCTAGGTCACTGAGGACTGTATATGAAAAAGAAAGGCATTCTCTTCCAAAGACAAGTGATTTAGTTCAGAAGAGATGAATGTCATTCTCTTTGGCCATAGGCAGGCTTTTATTAATGCTGAGTTCTCTTAAAATTTGAAAATTAACCCCCCCCAAAAGAACTTTTCACTCCACATTGAACTGACTTCTGGAGACATTTATTAAACTTTGAAGCAGAGAGATTCATTAATAATTGTATTGTGATATAGTTTTATATCTATTTAGAAGAATTCCACACAGTAGATGAGAATTAAACCTGGCATAATTTGTCTACTTTTACCAAAACTTGGAAAGCGTTTTGATACTAAAATTGTATAACGATTGCAATAGATTTATGTCTGTATTTGACACCAACATAGGAATGTATATTACGTGGGTATTTCCATTTCTCAATTCTTTGTAACATATACATGTTAGTTCTCTTTGGGAAGATATAAATGCAATATGTTTGATAAAGAATACTTTCTAATTAAGAATTAAGGGACGGCCTGGAAAATTAAAGTTCTTTGTAGATATAATCTATTGGATTATAAAATGTGTTTTCCTTGGGCCAAAAAAGCAATAAGGTATTGTATTAGTTTCCTATAACAAATTACCACACACTTAGTGACTTAAAACTATATGAATCTATTATCTTAGAGTTCTGGAAGACAGAAGTCCAAAATGGGTCTCCCTGAGTTAGAGTCAAGGCAGGGCTGTGTTAACTGGTGGCTCTAGGGAAGTTGGATGTCCTTGCTTTTTCCAGCTTCTAGAGGCTGCCTGCATTCATTGGCTGGTGGTCCTCTTCCTCCAACTTTGGCAGAAATGATGGGCTGAATCCTTTACACATCACATCGATTTGCCCTTTTCTGCCTCATTCTTCCACTTTTAAGGACACTTGTGACTACGTTGGGCCCACCTGGATAATGCAGGATAATCTGTCTCCCTATGCAAGATCAGCACATCAGCAACTGAATTCTGTCTGCAAATTTAATACTGCTTTTTCCATGTAACTGAACATATTCATAGGTTTGTGGAATTAGGCTGTAGACACATTGGGGGGCAATTATTCTATCTGCCACAAGTGGGAAACAAGAAACAAGGAAAATAAAGTATTAATATAAAGAAAAACAGAGTACAAGGGAATGCCAAATGCCCTAAGATGACATTGTCAAGTATCCCATCCACCTGTCTTTTTAAGTTGTTGAAGTGAACAAAGAGCTGAGGGAATGAGATGTTTAAGATTCTGTGAGGGAAGGACAGGCAGGGCCCTGCTGGCCCCGGGAATGAAATCCACTTAACAGCTGACTGCAATTGCAGCGCAAATGCTTAGAGATTTTATACTGAAAGGCTGTGTAGTTGGTAAATGTTGCCCCCGCCTTCCTGCTTGCTTAAATAGAACTTCCAACAAATGAATAAATGCAGAGCAAAACTGGGTGCATTCTTGCATTGTGGACAGTCAACATGTCTAAAGTAGGTGACTTCAAACTCATTGAAATTAAAAGCAAAATTCTCCAACTGATGTGTCTCTGGTGTCTCCATATAGACACGAATTTTCTCCTTTGCCTCCCCCCCAATGTGTCTGCCTAATGCAGCAGGCAATGAAGGCTAAATCCTCTCTGAAAGTGAGCAGCTGACAAATTGGGATGCGCTGCTGGCGTACTTGCTACTTGTGAAGTATCTCCTATGCCAGTGATGAAATCCATCCTGTGAGTGGTTGTCTCTTCAAACCAAAGAGGCAGAGCAAGTTAAATTTCTATTTCGACTGGTGCTTTTACATGAAGGAACCACAGCAGCTCCCATTGTTTAACATTCGTCCACATGAAAGCTCCCAATTCTGTCTATAACGTGCTTCTTCCTTCCCGTTTAGATGTGCTCCCAGTGTCCCCTACACAGTCCTCTGCTGTCCCCAACCTGATCTGCTCACTGCCCCAGTCACATTTCAACCCATTCTCGCCTTCCTGCTCACTTGTGTCATTTGAACTGTAGTAGTGTCTCTTCTCTTCATCTCAATGGGATTCATCCTAATCCCATTTTCCTTTTGAATCCTTAATCAAATACTACAACTCAGATTAATATCACACTCCAAAATCCGAAGTATTTAAGGTCACAGAGATTGCTATCTAATTTATTTATATGTGATGTTTCTGATCTTCAAACATGTTCTAGGCTCAATTAGACTACATCCTACATCTTGTTTTATATTTTTCTCAGTGCTCAATGCAGAACTAAAGGCTCAAACTCACTGGTAATCACAGAAACACAAATTACAACAATGAGAAATCATAAAATAACACATTTGATCCTTCAAAATGGTAGAAATTAGGAAAGTCAATATTATCAACTGTTAGTAAAGATATGAGGAGCCAAGTACTCTTATTTCCTTGTGGATGCAAAGTTGTACAGCCATTCTGCATCAAATTGGCAGGATTTACGAGATTAAGAATCTGTTTGCCTTAAGAACAAGAGTCTCACTCCTGGGTGTGAGACTCTCACAAAATCCATCGGCAGACGTGAATGGGAATGTCTGCCCTGGCCTTCTACATGGGAATGGGGAGCTGGAGGTAGCCCTGAGTCCTCCGTGAGGAGGAGGAATTGCAGAATATACTGAAAGCACACTACACAACAGCACGCAGCAGAGAGAAACAACCTGGGGAGACCTTAAACATGTAACATTGAGAGAAGAAAGAAAAGACAAAAATACAGCACAGAACTATTTTTGTAAATACACACAAAACATTACATGTTGGTACATCTTTAAAGCATTTAATGTGTACAGTGGGAGAAAGAATCATAATAAGTAGATAGAGAATATTAATAAATTAGGGACCTTGCAAAGACCATTTTTATTATAGAGCTGTTAAAGTAGAGGCTTGGTTAACTCAATTCTGAGGTCCAAATTAAAGAAGCAGGTGACAGACAGACAAGTGACTCTAGCAATGTCTTCATTTTAAAGTTACAAACAGTTTTCTGTCTCCTAAGAGAATTTACTTCACTACTTACCCTTTATTTAAATCTACAAGTTATCAATAAAACATTATGTGAAAATGTTAAAAAGACTTTCAGGTGTTTTGTTGACCTGAATAAATTTCCATTTGAGCAATTGTATTTATCCCTGAAAACATAGTCAGCAGGGAGCTTTGGAACATCTGCTATCAAAACCATCAAAAATGAAGGCCTTCCTATTCTATCTCCTATAATTATATTGAAATGGATGCTGACCATTATTTTCTACCCTCAACACATTTATTTTTCATCAGCAATCTCCTACCAATGTAGCACTGTTATATTTTAATGGAAGAGTTATTTTAAAATAATTATTTTTACTATTATGATTCTAATTTTGCCCTGATTTTAATCTGACAAACTATTTCAAATAGCTCTTTGATCATAGTTATTACATAAAATTTGGAATAATATGACCAGGTTGGAATAGCTTCTCCTAATAAAACAAGTGAGTACATAAAAGGAGTATGTAAAAGGTTGTTTACAGTTCAAGTAATAAAAGAAAATCAGACTTACAAAAGTCTTATTAAAATAGGCTACAATTTAGACCATGCTAAATCAGTTATATATGTGTGTGTGTTTGTGTATTATAGAAATGTGTATGTATATATACAATAGGAGAGTAAATAAATAGTAAAAGACTTCTCTAGAGAATAATGTATAAAAAAACATATAGAAATGGAAATTGAGAAGGTTGTATTTCCCAAGGAAAGAGAAAAATATTCATCCTATTAGTCATAATTTACTGAGTTGAAAATCTAGTTAAAACAGTCCCAACACTTTTGATCAATTGTTAACCGACAATTGACTTAGTTAGCACTTCCATTTGGGCTTGTTAAAAGCATGTTTTTAGCTTCTATTTGTCATACAACAGAGCAGGTCACGGGCTGCCTTGGTCAGAATTCCCTGGTGTCTGCGTGTGGAGGTCAATGCCCACGTCACAAGCACCATCAGCCGGCTCTGTGTGCACGGGGAGGGGACTGTTGACATGTTTCCCTACTGGCTATTCTGGGAAAATTGACATACTTCACTTTCCTTGATCTCTTTCTGCAAAACACACAAATTGAACAAATATCTAAAACACACAAAAAAAACAAGAGCAATAAACCAAAAACTGCCATTTATTTTGTCATCTTTCTTCTCCTTATGCAGTGTTGGCTACATTAAAACTCATATGTTGTACATACGCCTTGAACAAGGCACTGGGCTAGACACCGAGTAGTGAACAGACAAGTGAGACATAGTCCCTGCCTGTAAGGAGACTAAAATCTCTTCAGAAAAACGCAGGTGCCATGCATTCTAAAGACAACCACGGCAGACAAAGTCTGCGAGAGAGCGCGGTGTTTAGTCAAGTTATTTCCATCCTGTCTTTCACGCCCCCTTAGTCTCTCCAGTGCCGAGGAAAGAAGATGTCCAAGCAGCCTCCCCTGACGAGACCTGTGAGCTTCTCCTGAACTTGCTGAAGAGGATGATGCAGGTATATTTCTGCCCACCTCGACGGAAAGGTGGTGCTGTGATTGGCATCCCCACACAGGCATGGTCACTGGACCCCCGCGACGGTCAGTAATTACAGTAATTACGGGCATCAGATATTATTTAGCCTGTCTTGGGGCTTGTGCCTTTGCACGCAATGTAGTTAATAATCTTAATCACATTGGTGCGGAAACTGTGAGAAAAGCTCACAGTGGAAACTGGCAAACAGCTTTTGTCTCAAGTGACAAGGACTTATTCTCTGAGGCACCACAATGAAACTCTATAAAGACAAGACACGAACGTTCATTATAATGACTGATATCTGAATAGAGGAATTCGAAAACAAGTATTTGTTGGTTATCCTTTTACAAAGTAGCTTCAATTAAGGATTTTTAAATGAAACAAAAAAAAATCTCTGTTGGTACAAATGTTTCTTGGTCATTTCTAGATTCTTAAACTCAAACCTCTTCAATGTATCCTCAGGCGAAGTTTCTTTGAACTAACAAATCACAGAAGCAAATTCCTAGAAACTGTCTCTACACACACTAGAAAAAATGTGACAACTCCATTTATGAACACAGCATTATCTCCTCTTAAAATCCTTCCATCCAACCCGACTGAGATCTGGTATCAAGCTACTCTCGTAAAACAAAGTTTACTTGCGCTATGAAAAGGTTCGACAGCACTTAGTTTCTAAAAACCACATGGATAAATATCACATTTACAGGGATGCAATTACAATAAAACCTTACCTGAGTTAAATTTGGAATTTTTATTAAAGATTTCTTTAATTTGTTGTTTTATTACAAATAGCATCAAGAGAATTAAAAATGAATAAGGTACTAGGACTTTGGTTGACGGCTCTGTAATGGAGTTTATGGTATTTGGAAAACTGCCTGTAAACAGAGTTTCTGTACATGTGGGATTTGAAACTCAATCCCAGTGGAATTTTAAATGAGAGTTTGGTTATAAATCTTTTCACTTAATTTACATATCTTTATGCATTTGCTATGTAGAGCTGTATTCCCTGAAAGAAGCAGGATCTCCAAAAGTGAAATATATCCTAATATAACCCCAAAATCGTTAGACAATGAAAGTTTTTTAAATCTGATGCTCCGTTCTATGTCATTTTATACCTTAGCAATAAAAATATTATTCATATCTGGAATGCAAACACTGATAGTTGGTATTTATCATGTAATTATTAGACTCCAAGTACTGGTTTAACCACTATATGTATTTTAAATGATGGAATCCTTACAGCAATCCTATGAAGTAGGTACTATTATTACAATTATTATCCCTGTTTTATAGATGAGGAAACTAAGGCTTCCTATCCTATAGATAGGAAATTCAAGGGGCGTGTCCAAGATCACACATTAAGTGGCAGAGCTAAAGGCTGGACTCAGGTAGTCTCATCAGAAGTTTGAGCTCATGACTGCTACACTACTCTGTCTCCCATATTAACTAAAAAAAAAAAAGTCCGCAGAAAATAATCGGCTCCAACACACCTACAGCATTGCTTGGAAAATAGGCTCCCTTATTCAAAAGGCTTTAATTGGGGGAAGAAAAAAAAACTAAAAACCAAAATACAAAAAAAAAATAACAAAAAACAAAACAAAACTACAGCAGCCAGAATGATCTGGTTGGACGAATCAGTTCTTCTAGAATCAACATAGGCAACAAGCCTGGCTATAAAGCAGCCCACAGATTTAATAAATAAATTCTAAGAGGAAACAAACTGAGATTGATAAAGTGAGTCTGCAGGCTTCAACACCTGAAGTCGTCCAAAGCAAGGATGGCTGATATGAATGTGAAAATTTCCTGTTTCCAGTTAGCAAAAAACCAAAACAAAACAAAAGTAACATACCTTTCTCCATGTTTTTTAATCTTAATTAACTCATATCTATTTGGCTTATTCTGGATAAAAAGAGAATAATGACCCAGAGCCTTTCCCTGCCTGTCTCCCATACTTGGCTAATGGACCAGCATGCAGTTTTTATTCAAGACAGGGAGAGCAGCTGGGACATTAGATTATGCAGTCAGACAACATTTACAAAATTTGTGACAATGATAAGAATCTGAAACTAGGCCACCCTGCCCATTAAATTTGAGAAACAGCAGTGAGGTCACTTTTACACTCTGCGAAGTTCTGGATGCTAACGCGGTGCTTCACTGTGCCCTCATCCAGCCACGCAGTCCCTCCTGCAGCTCTCCCTCTCTACCGGGCAGTCTGTATTAATCTTGACTTTTTCTTGTTTTTCCAGTGGTCACGATGTATTTGTGCTGAATCAACCTCTCTCAGATTTCTATCCCTCTCGACAACCAAACTGAGATAACTGGCAAAGTTTAAAAGCTAAAATTTATGATGAAATAGTGTTCAGTGTCTTCACAAAATTAACTGCAACCTTATCCTCTGGAGACACGCTTTGAATAAGCAAACTAAATTATTTACGCAACAATACTGGAAACTGTACATAAGTGTCTAGGTTTTGGATTATTCTGTAATGATAAAGTAATAGGCAACTAAGATGTTTGGTCATATTTTGACATGTCCTGAAAAAAACTGGACTCCACCTGGATGAGGCATCCTTGGAAAAAAATACACTTAAGTTTGGTGCAACCCAGGCAGCTTCCTCTGGACTGTCAACACCCCAAATTTGTAGGGGGAAACATACATACTAGTTTTCTTTTGATTTTTTTTTTTTTTACTGTCATGGCATAATTATTAATAGTGCCTCATTTCACTCTCAAAGTGTCTTTGTCTGGTAAATGAATTATAGTCATCGTCTGTCTGTACCCTTCAAGTCCAATAGCAAAATTCTTGAGAAATGTAAAGATATTATATTATTGTGTCATTGTTTTGTCAGGGATGTAATAGGTTAGGTCACATCATTCAGATGGGGTGAGGCTTTGTCTGAAGAAATAATGGTCTCATTGCCAATTGATGAAAGGTGTGAGTCCTGGGATAAGATATGGTGACACAAGAGATGGGCCTCAGGCTAGGGTCCTGGGGGAGAGAAGTACCAGGATTGGGATTTCAGGTTGACCTAGACAATGAGGTACTGAGGAGTCCTTACGATAGAAAGCAGACTATCCCTTGCCACATAGAGGCAAGTGCGAAGGTGAGAAACTACGCCTGATAAGAGAAAAGCTCTAAGTTATTCTTCCTGTCGTCCTCCTGTCCCCATTATTTCCAGACACTTTCATAATTTCTCTTTGTCAGTTGTGATGTGGGAATTAAGAAAAAGAACCCACATGTTTACATGGAAAACACAGTGCAGAAGAATCCTGCCATCCAAGGCCAGAGTGGCAACATAGGCGTGGCTACCAGTGGCTGGACCCGTGACAAGGCATCGATCCAGTGCCTCATTAATGAGGCAGCCTTAGTGCCCTGAGTAGGACAGAAGAAAAAGACGCCAGAAACTTGCTCCTGAACAGAAATAGCTGGGCACACTTGAAAAGGCACGAATTTATAGCAACAAATCCAAGGACGGTTGGCGCCATTCTATGAAGCATGGTTATTGTGTTACATAGGAGTTGTTCATAAATGGTAAGCAGCTTACCATAAATGACTGTAATTGGTGTTGTTTTTATGCAGTAAAGCCACTTTTCAGTTTTTCAATTCTTACTTTGTACCTATACAAAGTAAGATGCATAATCAAATTTAAAACCTACAAATTTCTTGAGTACCATTTGCTTTTTAATTATCAATCACTATGTACATAGTAAGGCAAAAGTCATGGTTCATATTGCCCAACATGCAGAATTCCCCCTGACAGCCTTGCTGTGAGCTCCGTCTATGCAACACATTCAACTGTCCCAGTGCTCTTTTTTGGAGGCAGAGGTGGTTATCTTTGTCCAAACAGCACAGCCCCTGTGATCAACAGACCTGAGTGTGAATCTCGTTTCTCCCACATTGGAGCTTGGAGGAATGCGAATGCTCATAACTCATCTGAGTCTCAGTCTTCTCATCTATGAAATGGAAAATACCACATACCTTGTAGGGCTGGTGTGAAGATTGGCTGTAAAATATGTAAAATGCTTAGCAAAAGTGACTGGCAGATGATAAGATGACTGTTACTAATCCAAAGAAGTTGCTCCCTTTAGTCATTTTCTATGTCCCAAGAGCTATGCTCCCTGAATGACAGTTTAATTACTGTCAAGGAGGGAAAAAGGAGGAGATGATTCTAGTTAAGGGTGGAAGGAGAGGAACCCAGAATAGGCTGTTCATTCTCAGAGGCAGAGGGCACTGGGCAGAGGTGTGAGACAATCAAAGAGTGGTTAGTTACAAGGAATGACTGGGACGTTTCTTATCTCATGAAGGTTTCCGCATGTTGGTGCTCAGGGCTGGACAGCTATCACAACTCATCCATCTATTCATCCTCTCCATCTGACAGCCTGCTGTAAACCAAGCCAGGGTCTGCCCAGCACACCTTCCCAAGGTGTCTAACATACTTATTATTTTCATTCTAATGTAACTGTCTTACAGCAAACATAGTGGAGTGAAAATTTCATAGAGTTTCATTATGTACAAGTCTTAACGTAACATCAAGTTTATTGTGGTGCCAGCTTTAGCTTAACCTCCTCTAGACACCCCTAACCTGACTACTCATCTGTGTTTGGTGCTTTGGTGGAAAACAGTGACAGAGTAGAAGTATTTGGAGACAGTGCTGTTTCTTATTAGTCGTGTAATCTTGGGCAAGCTCTCCACTCTTATTCCTATGATGGGAATAACAATAGAGGCCTACAAAAGTTGTAAAAATTAAAGCTTAACATAAATGACTACTCAGTACAGTATCTGGCACATAGTAGATACTCAGTAAATGTTAAGTGGTTTTGCTATTATAGTTCACCAAAACTGTTTAAATGATTTCTATATACTAGACACAATGTTGGATACTGGATCATGTCAGAGGCAAAAGAAGTGTGTGCCCAACCCACCCAGAGATTTTTATACTTTTTCTTCCCTACTTGTACTTCAAAATTATTTCAAAAGGAGACAAAATGTATTATTCCACAATTTTAGAGATAAATGGTTAAAATTTACCTGTAAGAGGTAACAGATGGCTGTGCTTGTAATTTAGCATTACCTAGTTTTTGCAAGGGAGAGTAAGAAAGTAGGAAGAAAGAGGTTTTAAAGAAAGAGATGCGATGCTTCTAAATGAGGCTACAGTGGTACAATTTGAACTTAACAAACCGTTGTAATGAATATGAAAGAGATTCAGAAGTGAGGGGAACTCCCTGACACTTTTGCAGAAACTCTGTCTTTGATTTCTTTGTCAAAACTTGATCTACAGATCGGATTATGAGAAAATTCAAGAAGAAAAACTGACAACATACCCTGTAGTATTTTCATATTGGTTTGGCAGAAAGTGATAGAAACCAAGTTCAAACTCAACTTAATCTAAGCAAACTGAAAATTTATTGGGTTACTATCCAAGGATAGTTTAAATGACCCATCAAGAAAAGTGGGAACACAGGAAGGGCAGACAACTGTATCCCAGCAGAGGCAGAAACCGGGGCCATGCATGCCACCAAAATGTCGTTTCCTATCTTCAACTCACCACCTGTCACTCAATTTGAGCAGTAAACACGGCCACCAACAATTTTCCAAAAAAATATATCTCCAGGCTTCCTACACTAGAAATAGACTTGTTTTCTTTCTCCGCTCTGGTTTCAAAAATCCCAGGGGAGGATGCTAGTTGGCTTGGTTTGGATAAGGACTCCATTGCTGGCCCAATCAACCTTGGTCATATAAATAAATGGATTTGTTAAATGGAGGCAGTGGCTGTTTCAGGAACAGGAAGCAGAACTGGGTATCAATCCAGCAGATGTCTAGTGGGCCATGAGTTCAGAATCCACTCCTGTTTGGGAGTTTTCTGTCAGTCAATTCTTGCTATGTTAAACAAGACAGTTTCCTTTTTCATGCTGCTTTCTAATGATACCCATATATACAAAAGTAAGAAACAGTTTACGAACTAATGCTGCAATTTAGAAGAATGTTCATAAAATGGACCTCCAGAAGAGAAAATTCATCTGTGGAATAGGTGCTTACTTTTTCTCAAAAAATAACAGCATTTTGCTGGACAAGTGGACCATAAAAATCGTGAGATATGCCTTTGTGACCTAAGAACTTTCTCTAGCTAGATAAGTGGTGGGTTAATTCTTTAATACATAATTTTGATCATTTTGAAAATACATTAAGCTCAATTGCATAAGATTTTTCTTGAAGTATATGTATGGGTTAGCATTATTCAGTTGTTTGGATGCTGAATCATTACACGCCTAAAGAAAAAAAAAGTCAGCTTTTTCTATCTTACTGCAAACATTTATGCATCTACCACTAGAGGGCACAAATAAGGCTGTTTTCTGGGAAAAAGGTTTTGAAAATGACAAAATTCCATGTTTTGGAACGGTGACTCAGTTAAGATATGTAGATATGCATGTTTTCTTTAAATCTGAGAAGAAAAATCAAAACATACTCATACTTAACCATGTACCATTTTGTTCCCTCTCTCTCTTTCTCTCAAAAATAAATTTAAAAGCATGCGGCATGAGGGGAATAAGAAATATCAGTGGTTCATAAGAATTTAGACATAAATAAAATGAGAGAAGTGAAATGGTTGTCAAAGAACAGACTAACACATGGAAATACTGCTGCAGCAACATGGCAAGATGCCACAGATTAACACAGGTATTCGTATTTGTCTAGACCACACTTAGAACCTTTGGAGTTATTTTCTCCTAAAATCATCAAGCATGATATCGTTCACAGAACTGATTCTAAATCTTGTAAATATCAGGTATATATCACATTTCTCCTTAACAAATGTAGCACCCTGATAAAAATAGGGTATGATTTGGTTGCTGTCTTCACACAATAATCCGCTTGAGTCATGCTTGCAGAAGACCTCCATCTTCAACAGCTGTTTTACGCCATAAAAAGAAGGAAAGCAAGCAAGAAAAAAAAAAAAAACAAACTTCTCTAGAATAAGCAAACAGTCCCTAATCTTGTCACCCTGGATGTCTGACAAGTACTAAATAATTATGATTAGGTTTGATGACTCTCTTGATTTGTTTTCAGGTATTTTTTAAGGAAAAGAGACTTTTTAGATCCAATGATTCTGCTGGAAATAAAGCCAAAACAAACTGAGTTCAACGTTTGCTGGGATGTCTTTAAGGTAGAGACGGGGTAGCAAGGTGAATGACATGATTTCACTTCAGTGATGAGAGTGAAAATGCTGTAGCGAATTGGGTAAAAGTGATGAGTCAGTAGTTTCTGTGACTTTTACATCTTGATTTTCCTTCCCCAGTGTTTCCAAGCACTAATTCACAGGTAGCAACAAGCATCAAAATACACATTGCCTTCATTTTACTGAGATTTCTCTAAAACACAAATTTTAAAGGTTGATTATAAGCAAGAAATTATACATTTTCATAGAATCACTCAGCTTAGTCTCTCCCAAAATTTCCTTTTAAAAAGCATATTCTTTTATGCTTTTTTAAAAAATATTCCGCTAAAATCTGTGTACCTTCTGCAGTAACACATCTGACACCTTCTGCAAATGTTTTCCCCTAGTAAAATCCTGTGTCCTTTCCTGCTCAAGATTTTGTCATTTCCCCCTGATGCCAACTTGAGATTCCACCGTGGATTGTCCCCATACATAGACAAGTCCACTGGAAATGGCAATTGTGACAGATTCCTATACACGCTCCCATCGGCAGGCAACCATGTAGCAGTAAGTATTCCTTTTAAGAAACAGCTTGTCTCAATCTGAGTGGGGGGGAGTAAAGTTTCCTCTACCAGTTTCAAATGCTTTGTCCTCTAGAATTTCTTGAGTATTAATGGTTTTCACAAATATGGGGGATTGGAGGGCGCAAACCGCTTCCATGTGACAAAAAACTATTGCCCCTCTATATAGCTTTCTCTACTTGCATATGTGTGTGTTTATGTGTGTGTGTAATATATTATATATAAATACATAGTAGTGAGAGATATATACACACACACACACACGCATAACATCATCAAAGCCTTCAAGAGAAACAGCGAGGGATATGGTCAACATTTTGAAATTAATCATGATCATCTACTAAAATATTTCCAGTTCCTCCTCCTCAGGAGAAAAACATACTTGTTTTACATCTTACATATTAATATTCTAAGAAATTGACCTACTGAATAGAGACTAAAGGAAGCTTATATATGCTCAGTAATTTCTAAATTTGAGAATCAGCTTTAAATATTCGAGGTTTAACCCATGTTTCTACAAACTTGATATAGTCAAATTGATTTCAAAATTATTTTAAGCCCAAAGAAACTGTGTTTCAGACCTCTGACCAAAAAAATAAGAAAATATAGTGTGTGTGTATAATATAATATATGATACTATATTATACACACACACACACACACCATGGAGTACTACTCAACCATAAAAAGGAACGAAATAATGTAATTTGCAGCAACTTGGATGGAACTAGAGACCATTATCCTAAGTGAAGTATCTTAGGAATGGAAAAACAAACACCACATGTTCTCACTAATAAGTGGGAGCTAAACGATGGATACACATGGGCACAAAGTGGTATAATGAACATTGGAATCTAAGAAGCAGGGAGGGTAGGAGGGAGGGATAGAAACTAATAATAAGAATGAACACTTCCTATTTATCTATTTGTCTATCCATCCACCCATTTTTAATCTAAATGAATATATAAAGACTATTAAGTAGTCCTCTAGTGATATTTTTTAATATGTAAATTCCAAAATAAACATTCTGAGATTCTGTTATTTGGCTAATGTGACAGATGATTTTGGTTGCCAATAGCCATTTTCTCCTTTCTTCAATTCTAACAGAACCTCAATTTTTTTCAAGGTATTGTGGGTGGGAGTATGAGTTGGAGGAGGATGAGTTCTCCTTAGCACTACTATGTGAATCCTGATTAAGTTATGACAATCACAATAATTTGTTTTCCTTGCCAAAGACTGATTTGGGAATGAGCATGAGACCCAATTCTGGCCAAGGAGCTGTATGAGAAGTTCCGCTAGGGACTGAAGGTGCTTTGGACATTGTTGAGTGACATCTGGATCTGCTGCAGCCATCTTAACAATTATGAGGGCTGAAGCCAATCTACCTACCCTTAGAGGCAGAGGCGTAAGATGGAAAAACATATTCATAGCACCTACATGAATGTCAGCTGCTGAGTTAACCAACTATTGAATTTCTCTACCTCCAGATTTTTTATTTATACTGAAGAAAATTTTAGTTGGGGTTTCTGAATTTTCCTATTGAAAGTATGTTAAATCATATGACCCGTGCCTACTCTGGATATGCACTTCCCTTTGGTGTACCAGTTATACCATCAATGACAGTCTTTATGCTGCAAAGTCACTGTAGTTTTCATGCTCTTCATGAATAGCGGGAGTGATAAATATATGCCTTCTCCCCAAGAGCTACATCAGGCCCAAAACCACCTCAGGAAATGTTAGTACATTAATAAAATTAACCAGTGAATTTGGTTATGTTAATACATTTGGAACAGAAATCCTGCCAAAAGGGAGAGAGAGTATTTAGAGAAGTATATAAACATTATTTTGTTTGAGTGCAAGAGATATGAAATCCATTTACTGTGAAAGAAACAAACCAGACTACATCCTTACAAAATCATTCCTATTTAATTTTCAACAGCATCTACTCAAACTCCAAAGATTGTGCATCAGGAGATAAAAAAAAAAAAAGAAAAGCAGTGAGTATGTCATAAAAGAGCAGATCCAACCTATTAACACTCTGATAAGCAAAGCAAATTACTGATAACAATTACTCAAGAACCTTTATATTCTGCAGGTCTTGGTCTTGTGACTCATAACACCCTTCCTGGTTGCTTGTACAAAGTCGCTTCACGTGGACTATCAAAGTCAGTGGGGAAAAAAAGAGTTTTGTTCTGTTTCACTTTTCCCTTTTCAGTGTAACATGTAATTTATATGCAGTACATGTTACCTTAGATTGATTCTAGTAGCTCTTCATACGACCTTGAAGAAGTAATTTGCTGATGAAGGTCAGTGTTGATTTTGGTGGTTGACAAATTATTTTGTGGGATGAGCACCAAAGCCATATTAATTTTAAGGTGAGCATTAGCATGGCATGGCAGTGCTACTTGTCCATGTGTTAACCTGAATACAAGTGGCCCCCTTTCTACGTTTGACATGTGTAAGAGAACTTAAATACATACAGCAAGATTTCATTACTTTCTTAATTCATTCAACAATTACTTTAGAAACTGCCTTTATGACAGCATTACAGAGTAATAACTATCACAGTGAGAAGATACTTTTTTCTCTGCTCTTTATAAGTGAGAAAATGGAGGCCCAGTGAGGTGAGATTTATACCAGTACAGCTATTTAGTGAAAGCATCAGAATTCTATTTCTAATCTCTTAACTTCCAAGCCACTGCTTTTTCAGCTATGCCATGCTTCTTGGATAACATAAGAATCCTCCAAATGACTGCTTATATTTAATTAAACCAAGAAAAAGCATGAATTTCAAATAAAAGAATGAACTATTTTTTCAAGCCAGACCTTAGTGAGCTGACTCATTCATGAAGAACATAATGACAATGGATTGTACAAAACAGAGGGAAGACTATTATATAAAATAACAGGGGCCATGAGGAAAAAGAATAAAGTCTAAAGTCCTGATGCAAACTTAATTGTCAATCCTCGGTTCCATTTTAGCTTCTACCAGTGGGTTGTGCCTTATATTATCATGCCAAGAGAGATATCAGTGCCGCTCATTGATAAAAGCTGAGCTACTAAACAAACAGCATCCACTAGTGATTCCCCCTAGAATAAATTACGGTATAATTTAGTGGCTATAAAGTATTTTGTTGAATTATTTTAGGCCACACTTAGACAAATTAGTTACTGAAAATAATATTTATTGGAGTTTTCATTCTGAAGCCTCCCATATATACTTGTAAAATAAATTCGTATCTTTTTTCTCCAACAACAACAACAAAAAAGACTCTCACTCACGACTAGTCAAGAGTCTTCACTAGCAGTTGGGAAAATGATTATCAGGCTGAAGCGACGGACCCAAGATGATCCTAGAAGTAACTGATGGGGTTTGAATTCTGGTTTTCTGAACTCTTGGTCAGATTTTATTCTGCCCCAGATTTGACGAGGTAAGATTCCCGGGCTTGTTGTGAAAGCAGTCCAGGCCTTGTGACGATGCAGGTAGACACATGCACCGTGCAAGCCATTTATTCAGGACTCCCATATACCCAACACTGGGTAGGAAATGTGATATAAAGATGAACAAGACAGTGCCCCCTTTCCAAGAGTTTATATGACACAGAGGAAGGCAGACACATAAACAGCTATGTTATTATCATGTGATAAATACTATGACAACGAAGAAATTTGAGAGATTACTAAAAAGACAACTTTTAAAAACAACCTTTCCTATACATGTCAAAAATGTCATCTAAATGCCTTTTTTTTTTTTTTTTTGGTACTACCTATTTAGACTTTTGAAATGTGAACATTCCAGCAAAGTAGCACAGAGTCCCTGGGGATGAGGGTAGCTGGTCTTTTTGGTTCACTAAAAAGGGAGTGGTAGGAAAGGGTCTGAAAAGACTAAAGAAACCAAACTTCACTTAGTTTACTCTATGTCAGTGATCTTCTGCTTGTACCGTAGGAAGCTTCTGCATGCCAAAAATGGTTCTCTTGTTGAATTTTAATAGGGAAAAATTGTGCAGGTTTTAGTCTATTCTGTATGCTAGGCCATGCATTTAGAGAATTTTCTGTATGCATACACACAATGTAAGCAATAATTACTCTTCAAAATTTGGCAAATGTCCAATATATAGCAATTTTCCTGTACCTGGAAGGTATGTAATTTTTAGCAAAATCTTTATTTAATAACTTAGAATTAAAATGTTTTACCAAGAGTAGAGCCTCCAAGACTATGATGGATAATATGTCAATGGTCTGTGCATCAAAAAAGAAAGTTTTATCCTATATAAAATGTCGCCTTACCTTCTGTCCAGTTACTCTCAAAAAGCTTATACTTAAATTCAACATAATTTGGGGGGATAAAAACAAGTAATTTTCAAACTTCAAACTGAGAATTCAGTTACGCAATCAGAATTATTTTGTAAAATAAAATTATAAAATCACTTTAATTGTACTGATTATAAACAGAAATTTTTGAACCTAATTTTTAAAATATTACTCTTTATTATGGTATTTTAATCCCCTCAAAGTTGTATCAATGTTGCCCTTTTAAAAATGAAAAAAGCATAATCTATAGAATGAGGGATCAAGTTTGTGTTAGGAATATAGTTTTAAACCAAAGTCTCATAAGGCTGAATTTTCTCCATTTTTATGATATATTTGAACAAATAAACACTTACTGGTTATCTGGACTGGATTCTAAATTTGAATATAAATGGTGAGCCTCTTTGCAAACACTGACCAGCATATACCTTGAACACACAGCGTGTGTACTGCAGTACACACATGTACAAATACGTTTATATATATATTAGGATGTGCATAAATTTGTCATGGAGACAAGGAAAACTGCAGGTTATTATTAATAATAGCTCACATGTATTGGCCATCTACTATGTGTTAGGCTATATGCTAGGTGCTTTACCTGGATTGGTCAAAATAGAAATGTCTATATAAATAATTAAAATAATATACTAATTATCTTAAAATAACTATAACTGCTTTTTATATTTATTAAAAGAATTATAAATAAATATTTGAAACACATTGATATAAAATGGTATTTCCTATGGAGGATTCTAAGAAACACTATGTTCTTTAACTACAAATAGGTATTACTTTTTAAAAAAATCAAAATAAGTTTAAGAAAGGATAAGGTAAAGCAAATCAAATGGATCTCCGTACAATAACACTTCTTTATTATACAAGTACACATGGAACTAACTCTGTGAGAGAAGGATTGCAGTACTGACGTCCACACTCACACCAAGAACACAGTACATCGTAGAACATATTCCCACCTGATATGCCACAGAGTACACTTTGGAAAACATTGATATGGAAAATCACAGTGCAACATCATGGCAGTGTCAGGTGGGTGGCAAATGCTCAGAAAGGAGATTAGATTTGAAATTTTCCAATAGGATACTTTCAACTGGATTGATGGAGAAGGAGGGGAAAGATGGAGTTGGGTGGAATGACAGGGACAGGCACAGAGCCCAGGCAGGACAAGGAAGTGGATGCAGATAGGACAGCAAGAGCAGGGTGGGGCAGACCTCAGAAGGCCTTGCAAGTCAACTCCAGGAAGGGGGTCACATGGGAAACCCTGCTTTGATACGCTTGTTTATTTAAACCATCCCGTCTTTTCCCTCCTGGGGATAAGAGACAGTCACAGGTCCCCGTTCTACAGCCTCTACTTAGCTATGATAGCACAGTTCTTATTGAAGAGAAGCTTATAAACCAACTCAAAACCAAAATCATCATGTATAGAAGAGCCAGTCTTATTAAATAGACATTAACCAGGAACATCAACTTGGGGATGTCTTGGATGTGGATGGAGGGGAAAATGCTGCCCTAGTTCAAGCAGAGTAAAATAATGGAAAGCATTGACCAGGAAACCAAGAAATTTTTTTGGTCCCAGTTCAACTTGCTTCATGACTACAGACAAGAAAGGCCCTTGGCATCTCTGAACCTCACAGAGATCATCAGGAAGGGTAGAGATGTGGCTGGAAGGTCTAAAGTCTTTGAAGCCCTAATAGTCCGTGTTCTCTACAGTGATTTCTGTTTGTTTGCATTTGTGTTTTCAAATAACAGCAGTAAATATTGTGATATGAAGTGGGGATAGAATTTAATGTAAAAGACTAACAACATAAATGTAAGTTACTCCGTTATTCTCGTAAGGCATGGCCACTTTCGCACTGGATTCTACATGTGCCCACCATCCTCACTTACGTGCTTCCAAGTCACAGCTCTCCCTCCATGTTTTGTGGTCATATTTGCCTGATCCTTCCCGATTCTACTTGCCTCCCTTAAACATAACAAGTCAGGCAGTAAGGAAGGTAAGGACTGAAGGGGGAATACGGACTTTTTTCGCATCTTGGCATCAGCCTGCCCATCTCATTCTCGTGTTCTTCTCTAGGACTCCCCAGAACACCTCTCTTTTGGTCTTGACCTATGATTCTCAATTGTGCGTGATTTCATCTGCCAGGGGATATTTGGCAATCCTGAGACTTTTTTTTTTTTTTTTTGCCATAACAGTGAGGGAGGGAAGGATCCACTGTGTCTTGTAGGTAGAGATCAGGGGTGTGCTAAACACCTGCAAAGCATAAGACAGTCCCTACAACAAATAATCATCCATCCCCAAATATCAGTAGGACTAAGGCTGAGAAGTTCTGGCCTAGTTGAAGTATACAATTTAGTGAAGACTTCGTGTTGGAATGTAAAGCAAAAGGATACACCAGCAGTAGGTAACAGGATTATGAGGATTATGCTTTTTTTAAATTTATTTTTATTTTTATTTTTTTTTGCATTTTAAAAGATTTTTTTGATCAACTTATATTACTTTTACTTTTTTCTCCTACTCTCTGGGGGAACAGAGAAAGAAATGCTATTGAAAAACTCCATTGCTTTTGAGGTTTTATTATGATAGAGCACCAAGAGACAGGTCACCATAAGGTTAATTTGAGGTTAATTTCCAAGATATGTGATTCTTTTCCACTGTAATGAGCTGAACATCATGAGAAATTGCTAAATCCAAGTGGAATTAACAGCTGTGGGTCACGCCAATTGTGATGCCAGGGAGGCCCCAGCATCCCCAAAGCAAAGCTGTGATCCCCATTTCTCTCACCTATGATGGGAGGCTTCTAACATCTTCTTAATCCTTATTTTAAAAGTCTCCCTTCCCAAGATAAGAGTACCTAACAGCCAGACTTAACGTTAAATTTTATACTGAAGATGAGCTGAGCTTCAGATGTCTCTAGTTCCATTTCTACTTTCAAGTAAATGGTCCATGGAAATAATGATTCACATTATTATACAATGCTTATATTACATTTACATTTATATAACTCTATAGTTTATATATAGCACAATATTTCATAGACATTAGGTCAATTATTTCTCACTACAAACTTATAATACATTATTAGCCCATTTTACTCATGAAAACATGGCCAGGAAGTTTAAATCCACAAAGGTCACAAGGTCTTCAAGCAAATCCTAACTCCCAAGTAGCTACTTTTTCACACTATCCAACATAAAGCATTGACGTGCTTATATTTGTATTTCGTGACTCCCCACACTCATGGACACAAATACTGGTTTTCTCCCCCTGAAAATAAAAATAGTGGTTATCTTTACCAAGGCTAGTTTGTTGTTACTGATGGCAACCTGTCATCATCATTTCATTGGAGTTTGAAGACCTGCCAAAGTTCCTAAACCCTGCAACAAAGACTTTACTGATTTTAACAGTTTGCCAGGGCTGCCGTAACAAAGTACTGCAGATTGGGTGGCTTAGACAACAGAAACTTATTTTCTCAAAATTGAGTGGTTCGAGTCCAAGGCTGAGGTTGATTTCCTCAGAGGCCTCTCTGCTTGGCTAGTAGATGTCCATCTCCCTGTGTCTACACATGGTCTTCACTCTGTGTGTATCTGTATCATGATCTCTTCTTCTCATAAGATACCAGTCAAGTTGGACTACAGCCCACCCTGACACCTATCTCCAAACACAGTCACATCTGGGGGTATGGGGAATTAGGACTTCAACCTATGAATTTGGGAGGACCCAATTCAGCCCATAACACCGGAGTCAGGGAATCTGTTAGAGCTCAAATCTGGGTCCCATGAATAACTAAAACACCAGTTCCAAAATAAAAAGATCTTTTTAGAGTTATGGCATGCTCTGCTTTCACCTGTAATTTTTATATCTGTTAAAAAACATATACCTAAACAGTGCATTTTATTCTTAGAGCTTACTTTTGTGCAGTGATGTGGAAAATGTATTGACATGTTAATCTACTAATGTTTCAAGTTCTGCTGAACATTTAATTTTAAAAGATGTGAGGGGGCTGTTCAAGAGGTCTGTTTTTGGCTGCTTGGGAAACCACTTTTTGACTTTCTACGTGACTTCATTCTCCCTCCTACACCCTGGCAGCCCCGGGTCCTTGCTAACGTCAGGCAGTGCGCAGCTTCGGTGGAGCTGCTGGGAGCTGCCAGGCTGCTCCTCTCCTTTATTTCCAGGTGCATTAACCTGGGGTTCACCTAGAGAATGAAGTGATTAACTAAATTCAGAATTATCTCAACTAAGACAAAGCTTTTCTAAACATACCTGACATTTTCTAAATTTTAAGAGAGGCTGGAGGAGAGAGAAAGAACATCATAGAGAAGAGAACTAATTGCCAAGGTCAGGTGCTGCCGTGTTGCTGGAGAACAAGAACTAGAATTTTACTTGTAGATACCCCCTGATATGCATGTGTATTTTTATCTGAAATAAAGATGATGGCAATCGGTCTATAAAATAACAGCAAGTTATAGAAATAGAAAGAACTTGATTCTTGGCTCAGGACGTCTGGATTATATCCACAAATCTGCCATTTGCTTCATGCATGCCCTTGGGCAAACTGCTCACCCTTTTTGAGGTTCACTTTTCATATGAAGTAGAGAAGTAATAACTTTAGTGCAGCCTATTTATTTTCACAGGTTTTGTATGGAACAAATGAGATACAGTATGCGAAGTGCTAATGTAAATGATTACCATTTTGAGAAGAATTTTGGTTAGAATGTATTTCTGGAAAGATTAAATTCATTTTCTATAGCTTTCTACTCACGTTCTTGCAGCCAAATTCTGTCTTAAGGAGTTGAACATGTACCTTAAGACTTTAACCATTAGCCTAACTCCAAATTCAGGCTAAAATTTAAGTGAAGCTGGTGTCTTCAAAATAGCATGCTTCAGAATAGGAATATTTGGCACTCATTTAAGATACAAATTTACCACTATATAGACAAGGGTTTTAAGTCTTGTAAAGGCTTCCATTTTTTCTCCTTTCAGGGTACTGGAAGGGTGGGAAAAGGTCATGAACACAAGTTCGCAAACCAAAGCACCTCAATGAACCTATTTCTCCCTCCTCTAGTTGGAAATCCATCTAATCTCAAGAGATGGAGAGAAAAGGAGAAATCACAAGAAATCATAGAAACAATTAGAGCAACTAATATTTAATCCTATTACTATTCCTGGGCACTATACTGAGCAATTTATAAACATTGCCTTATTTAATTCTCACAAAAATCCTTTGAGATAGGCATTTTGCTTCTCTCTATCCTAGCTATAAGGAAACAAAAGTAATGTAATGTTCAAAGAGGTAAGAGTCAAAGGCAGGCTTTGTCTTTTGGCTGTCCAACTTTATTGGTATCTCTGCTTTTAGCTCCTGTGCTATATGGTGTCCATTAAAAATAACACAAAGGTGAATACAGTTAAATCTTTTGAGTTCAACCAATGGCTCCAGTTTGAGGATTCCAAAATTAGATTTGGAGATCTACAAATTGATTTATAACTGTTATATCATGAAGTCAGAGAGAGTAGATTTGGAGACTACTATAAATTATTTAATAGTGATCAAGATTGTATTATTATTTACCATTTTAACAACATTCAAGGAGTTCACACATACATTTCCATATGAACACATGAAAACTAGCGATAATGGAATATGGCAAATATAATGATTAGTAATATGAACAAAAGATTAGAAAAGTAAAAAGAAGGTATTGACTTATCCCAACATAGTTAAGGAAAACTTCACGGTGATGGCATTTTATCTGGGCCTTAAAGGATGAATAGGTTTTCTCCAAATGGGGAGAAGGAATCGAAGAAAGAACACATCAGTCCCGAGTACAGAACAGAGATGGATGGTAGAATTCTTTATTAATCATAGTTTATATAGTTTCCTAATAAAAATAGCAACTATTCTCCATTATTGTCGAATGAGTTTGCATAAAACCATAACTGCAATGGAATTTTAGACTTTCCAAAGACATATCAGCGATAAAACCTGAGGTGGAGCCCACCATGCACTCCTCTGCTGTCTCCCCTCTCAGATGGTACCATAGTGATAACGACGCGCTTATTGCTCTACAAACTCCTACTTTATTTATCTTTGTATGCCCAGCACCCTGCATGATACATGACCTCCAGTAGAATTTAGCACATGTTGGATTAATTAAGTACCAAATTACAATGTACAGTAAGTACTGGCTGAATTTCTAGCAAGGCTTTACTTCTTCTTCTAAATGTTCTCTGTAAGAAATCTTATAGTTAAAACTTATTTCTGTCAGATACTAAGAAAATTAGCATTTGTAACCAATTTATTGAAGTGCCTCATCTCAGCAAGGTCTACCATTGAAACAGTTTTATTTTTTCTAATCAGTACTCCTAAGAATGCTATGTCAAACCTTTTTTTGCCCACTGGGTAGAATATTTGGTTATTAAAACTTCATATGGGTCAATTGAAAACCTCCCTCTCATTTCCTGTCCAAAGCTGTCCCCTTCTGTGCACAGGATGCTCTGCCCCTGGCATACCCTCCTCTTCCTCATGTTTCTAGGCTTCAATATTTGGGCTTCAAGAAGGGAAAGAAGCAAGGGTACATTTTTTTGTTCTTTCCTTGTCTGTCCTTGCAGGCAATCAAAAGTGGCACACAGGGGAGTGTTTCAGAGAGGCTCTGCATACACAGATCCCTGCTCTAGGGGACCTGGTTCCTCCGCAGCAACCTCACTCTCCTTCAGATTCTGCCTCATAGGGTCTACTCAACTCTTTCTGGATGCTATGGCCTCTCTCCCCAGGGACAGCCCCCTCGATATTGCCATGGTAAGATGACTCAAGCCTGGGTGTGTTCCTTCAGTCCACACCCGGGAAACTCAGCATCCTCACCACACCACATGCACAGGAAAGGGCTGCCACCTCCATGACTGAGTCTTCTCTAAGCTCCACCTTCTCCCACATCCAGCTCTCTGCCCCACCTCCCTCCGCAGGGAAGCTTAGGAACACATGACCAAATCTCTGCTTTAGCTGATGTCCGTCTCAGAAATGAGATATTATCTCCCCTTTTTGGCAGATATCCTATACTTGACAAAAGCTTCTCTTGGAATGCCTGTTACCTGGCCTTGGGAAGAAGAAAACACGTTCCACAAGAAACAAAGGGACTTCCTTTTCATTCCCTAAGATCAGCAACCAAAATGTCACTAGACTAGGAGGAGGAGAATTCCAGAGATAGCAGGGCTTGGAGAAGAAGTCAGAATGCTCACTGTTGGCAATGGCGAGGATATGATTTGGAGTGTATGAACACTATGCTGCATATGTATTTTTGGTGGCAAAAAATGGTTGTAAGGTGGTAAAACAACTGATACAGCTCCTTATCCAACCCTAAGTCCAGCTTCAGCTCAAAATGTGTTGTTGAATTATGACTCAACAGAGGAACATAAAACAGAACTTCCCCACAATCTTCAAAGCTTGGAAACCAATAAGGTTTCACAGGTGTTGGGTTTTTTGTTGTTCCATTTGGCTTTTACATTTGGAATCTTTTTATTTTTTTATTTATTTGTATTTTATTTAATTTCAGCATATTTCAAGGGTACAAACGTTTAGGTTACATATATTGCCCTTTCTCCATCTGAGTCAGAGCTTCAAGCGTGTCCATCCCTCAGATGGTGTGCACCACACACATTAGGTGTGCATATACCCCATGTATAAACCCCATACCCCATGTATATACCCCATCCTCTCCTCCTCACTACCATCTGCCCAGCAACTGATAAATGTTATTACTATATGTGCACTTAAGTGTTGATCAGTTAATACCAATTTGATGGTGATACATTTATATTCTAAGTTATATAGTAATATTAATATAATACATCAGAAATGCTCACTGAGGAAAATTATAATTTTTCTTGATAAGGAGATGAGAATCAATGTCCATAGTGAGCAATATCATTCATTTATTGATATATTCTCCAAATATATTTTCTTTGGTCTTTTCTAGGTGCACTGTGTAAGAACACAGAGATGAAGTAAGCAGTTGCTGCCCTTAGAGAGTTTAGTCTCATTAAGCAATTCTTAAACACATTTCTCTTATTGTTGTTGTCATTGCTGTTGTTGTTGTTGTTCTTCTTCTTCCATTAAAATGGCTAATGGAAAGTTGGTTACATGAAGAGTATTGATATTTACAACTAAACTATTATAAAAATGAATCCTTGAAAAGCTTCCCACTGACAGTTTTCCTCCCCTTGTTAAGAAAAGCATACTCTGACTGTAACTTGCCATCATTTGCTCATTATAAGAAAGTATTTGCTGCTTTTCCCACCTCTTTAGCCAGCAGACAACAGGCATACAGATATACCAGTGGTAACTGGAACAGCAAATTCAATTTTCCCTTGAGAATGGGAATAATTCCTTGTGTAGAGTGAGGAAAATCTTCTGCAGAACTCAGGCAGCTACCCTTCTTTCCCTCCTTTCCTTCTTCTTTATCTCTTGGTTTTTATGAGATGCTAAGAGAAGGGACCAGAATGAGTTGAAGTTTCCACAACTTGAAGCTAACCAGGAGCTGGTTGGTAGCATGCTTCTGAGCAGTGCTCTCTCAAATGGCAACTGAAGTCTCAGCAAACTCAGAATCTCTTGGTCAGAGGCTGAACAAAGCCTGCTATTTTAGGCATTTTGTGATAAATTATAAGAATGGATCACAGGAATACATTTACTGAAAAGCAATTGAAGAGAAAGCTTTTAGAAAAACAGATTTTTGGCAAAAGCAGCCATGAGCTATTCTGTTCTTTGGCACTATGAGGCCCATAAAGCAAATCTCCAAAGCAATTAATATAAATGAACATCACATTAAAAATATCAATTCTTTTATATGAGATGCAAGGAGATAGAGACGAATAGCCAGGCTTACAAATGAGCACTTTGCATCATTAAAAGTATCACAAAATTTTGAACTAAAAGAGTCTACAAGCATCAAGCTTATAATATTAGTAATACCATTTACATCACTGGATAGATACCCTGATCTTCAAAGATAATCAATAAAGTTTCTGGAACCTCCCAGTATGATGAAAGATTCTGTTATTCTGATTGAGAGTGATCTTCAATTTATAAATGGAAATGACAGAATAAATTATAGAAGACACCATAGCCATAGTTCACTGGATTTCTCTTAGCAGTGGAATGCTGTTGAAAATGTGCCTCATCCTTGTATGTGAGCAGCTGCCAGGTTCTTTCTGTTGTATGTTTAGTAAAAATGTTTTGGGGGATGTTATAAATCTGGATAGTTTCCCCCTGGTAAGTAGCAGTGGCTAGGAGCTTTCCTCTCATTTGCGTATAGGTTAATGGTAAAGACAATAAGGGAACAATTGAATAATATTTCTAACTCTTAAAGAAATATATCTGATTTGAAAATACCTCTAAATCAAAATGTTGTAAAAATATATCCACATATTTCACAGTGATTCATACGTTTCTTCAATTATATGAAACATTTGATTTTCTCTTTCTAAAAAGCCCATCAAGTGCCAAAACACAGCCAGTCTCTCAATAAATGTAAATACTTTTAAATGTTTTCTGCCCAATTCCATTAATGACCTTTCATAGATAAATTACATCTGTAGTGACAAATAAAAGCTTACTGGACAGTTTATGAGTCTTATAGCTCCTCTGTTTTTATTTTACAAATTATTCTCTAGCAAAGAAGTGTCACACAACAAGTGCAAAATTTTGTGCAATATGTCATGTTGTACAAGATCAGAATTTTACTATTCCTGTTTCTTAGGGGAATGATATATTGAGTACCAGTTGCAACAGGCACCATACTAGGCTCCAAAGTTACAGAGGTGAGTAAAGTAGTCCCAAGGCTTTGCAATTCATCCCAGAGATGCAAGGATGGTTCAACATATGCGAATCTATAAATATGATTCACCGCATAAATAGAAGCAAAAAACAAAGACCATATGATGCTCTCAATAGATGCAGGAAAAGCATATGATAAAATACAGCACCCTTTTATGATAAGAACACTTTAAAAAATGGCATAGATGGGATATACCTCAAACTGGTAACAGCCATATACAACAAACTCACAGCCAACATCATATTGAATGGGGAAAAATTGAATGCGTTCCCCTGTAGAACTGGAACCAGACAAGGTTGGCCTCTATCACTGCTTCTATTCAACACAGTGCTGGAAGTCCTAGTCAGAGCAATCAGACGAGAGAAGGAA